>JAJOZX010000560.1:1217500-1296559 GCA_023014485.1 Bathynomus jamesi
TATATATATATATATATATATATATATATATATATACATTTCAACTGCAAAGAACACGCAGTATAAATAACGTAAAGAACGACGCTTGTATAGGAGAACATCCCGCGCAAGATATATATATATATATACAGGGTGTTTCATAACATGTCGGACGCACTTTCAGGATGGATTGAGGACCTGAAAACAATGGAAAAAGTTTATATAAACATATGCCCGAAATCGCTTTGTTTGCCGACAATGTTTGTGAGTGTGTGCGAGACTTATCTCATGTATGGCCTTGCCGACTGTAATGTTTCGTACATTCTATGACATGTTTCTATATCATTGAGTGTAGAGCCATCAGTCAATCAGAGGTGCATCGCGGTGTTTCACTGTTCGTATTCGTAACTTCTTACTCTGAATAAGTGCAGTCTTGTGGAAAAAAAAAAACCTTAAAAGTTTTTGTGCTATTCAGTGATAGTGTGCATTTGAAGTGAGAATGGAGGCTTATTCAAACAAAGAAATGGCAGACATGTATGGACTTGCCGAGTGTAATGCGGCCGCAGCAAGACGTCTGTATGCGGAAAGGTTTCTGAATCGCCGTCTGCCAGATAAAAAGACCTTTGAAAGAATAGATGAGCGTATTGGTGATACAGGATCATTCAACAAGCGAGTTTCAGATGGTGGTAGACCAATCAGCGCCAGAACTGTTGAGTTGGAGGAGCAGGTCCTGAGTCGCGTGGAGGAACATCCTGGTGTCAGCACCCGAAGGATAGTAGCAGCAGAGGGTGTAAGATACACAACTGTGTGGAGAATTTTACGGGAACACCAGCTTTATCCATATCACATTCAGAGAGTACAAGGACTTACTGAAGTTGATTTCCGACCACGAGAGGCTTTTTCTACTTGGTTCCTTCAACAGTGTTCTCGCGATCCTCTTTTTCTATCCTCCGTGTTGTTTTCTGGTGAGGCTACCTTCACAAGAAATGGCGTGATCAATTTTCACAACACTCATCACTGGCCGAAGAGAATCCGCATGTCATCATCCAATCAAGGCACCAACAACAATTTAGTATCAATGTATGGGCAGGACTTATTGCCGACAACTTAATCGGTCCTTTTATTTTGCCTGGAAGATTAACAGGAGAATCCTATTCCAATTTTTTAAGGAATGATTTAAGCGATTTACTAGATGAAGTTCCTCTTGGTGTCCGACGTCGTATGTGGTTTATGCATAATGCTGTCGCTCCGCCTCATTTTAGTCGAGTAGCCAGAGACTATTTGGATGATCATTTCCCTGATAAATGGATAGGCCGTGGAAGACCCATTTCGTGGCCTGCTCGCTCCCCGGACCTGAATCCACTCGATTTTTACCTGTGAGGTCATCTGAAATCCATCGTTTACGACTTTACGTGACACCTATTGACAACATTTAAATTCTTCGCCAACATGTAGAACAAGGATGCCAAAAAAAACCGCGCAATACCTGGAATGGTTGAACGCGTCAGGAAATCTATGACGAGGCGTGTTCAGACGTGTATTCAAATGCAAGGCGGTCATTTTGATCACTTCCTTTAAAGATAAGGCGGATACTTGCTGGAACACAAAACGGGCTGTAACTCGGAAACAAAGCGATTTCGGGCATATGTTTATATAAACTGTTTTCATTGTTTTCAGGTCCTGAATCCATCCTAAAAGTGCGTCCCACATGTTATGAAACACCCTGTATATATACAGTATATATATATATATATATATATATATATATATATATATTAGGGTGGTCCTCAAAAACGAATTTTTTATTTTTACTGCTCCCACCCGATAAAGTAGTTCCACTTCATAAAAAAATTATTTTGGCAAAGTTTTTACCAGATCCGATAATATTTAGGGGTGGCTGTCAAACTTTAAAGTTTGAACGAAATCCTTAAAATGGGCAAAATCTGCAGCATCTAAATTTGCTAGCCACTTGTGGTACCTATCTGAGGAAATGGTGGGATTGGCACTGTTTGATGCTTCTGTATCAGTAGACACAAAAATATTAATTGTAAAGGGAATTAATGAGACAGAAGGCAGCCTAAAATGTCCTAAACGTGTGAGCCTTCGTCAAGATCATCTCCCAACATTGGATTCCTTGAGCACGAGAAACTCTTTCAAGCTTATACGGGCCCTCAATATCAATACTGCATTTATGCAAAAAGACCCGTCAACATGGGACTCAGATGATGAGTTTCAAGAGGCTCTTCGGAAAGTTGAAAACATCAAGGTCGTGAACGACAATGCCGAACGCGGGATTGCAATTATCCAGGATTATAGTGGAAAACACACTAAGAATGAAGAACAACTTCAATACCTATTGAAAGTCGTGGAGCAACACAGGAAGAAATATCCTGAACCTACTAAGAAGATCTTAAACAGTGAGCTACAGTGAGTGGTCTTGCCAGCCATGACGATTCAAAATAGTACGTCATCAGTGTTATGTATAACGCTTATAATTTAAAATATATATGCAAAATAAAAATCTTTTAACTACACATTATATCAGTGGTTCCCAAGTGGTGATCCATGGATCCCTGGGGGCCAACTGAGATTGTTCAGGGGGTCAATAGAAAACCCCCGCCTTGCAGTTTTGTGGTAACTTCAAGCTTCGACAGCCACCTCTAATTATTATCCGATCGAGCTCAAATTGAAGCAGAATTATTTTCTTATTAAGTGGAACAACTTTATTGGGTGGGAGCATGTAAATTACCAAAAAAAATATCGCCTCTATGAGGGAGGACCACCCTAATATATATATATATATATATATATATAGGGTCACAGCGAATCACTGAGATGATTCTCTCGGGCATGGAGGCATACATTCCATATTCTATTTCTCCTACTAATGCAGAAAAACCTTGGTTTAACTTTACTTGCTCTAATGCTATCCGCAACAGAGAGGAGCCTTTCAGAAGGTACTGTCGCCATCCAGCTCCTGGCTCTCATTCAGCTTATATTTCTGACCGGGATCGTGCAAAATTTGTTCTTCGACTCGCCAAAACTTCTTTCATCCGACAAAAATGTGAAAAGCTATCCAATTCTTATTCTTCTCGCTCTTTCTCGCATCTAGCTAAGAACCTCTTCAACAACTTTACTTCCTCTTTCCTTTTTCCATTCCGACAGCACAGTTGCCGTCTCTTCTCCTGACAAAGCAGAAACTATTTGCTCAAACTTTCGCTTATAATTCAACCCTGGACGATTCCGGTGCTGTTCCTCCATCTCCTCCCCCTTCTGACTTTATTGTGTCTGAAATTAGAATCTCTTCTAAAGATGTTTTTTCTGCCCTATCTGGGATCAACCCTAGGAAGGCTTATGGTCCTGATGGTATTCCTCCTGTGACCACTCTCAACCCTCCAACAATCGTCCAATTGCTTTGATTTCTAGCCTTTCTAAAGCTTTTGAATCTATCCTTAATAGGAAGATTCCTGAACACCTTTCTTCTCACAATTTTCTTTCAAATCGTCAGTATGGATTCCGCAAGGGACGCTCCACTGGCGATCTTCTTGCATATCTCTCTGACTCTTGGTCATCCTACTTTCGGGATCTCGCTGAAACTTTTGCTATTGCGCTAAACATATTAAAAGCTTTTGATAGAGTGTGGCACAAATCTTTAATTTCCAAACTGCCCTCCTTCGGTTTCTATCCTTCTATCTGTGCCTTCATCTCTAATTTCCTTTCTGGACGATCTATAGTTGTAGCTGTAGATGGCTACTTTTCTTCTCCTGAAGATATTAACAGTGGTGTTCCTCAGGGTTCTGTCCTGTCACCCACTCTTTTCCTTTTATTTATTAATGATCTTTTAATTCGCACTTCCTGTCATATTCACTCCATGCCGATGATTCCACTCTTCACTTCTCTACCCGCTTCCCAAAGCGTCCCCCTCAATAGTCACTCCATGATTCGCGTAGGACGGCTATGGGACACCTGACCTCTGAACTTTCTGCTATATCTGATTGGGGCAAAGAAAACCTTGTCGCTTTCAATGCCTCAAAAACTCAGTTCCCCCCATCTGTCTACTCGTTACAATCTTCCACATGACTATCCCCTTACCTTCAATAATACAACTGAATCTTTACTCTTCTCTTAACATTTTTGGCGTTTCCTTTTCTCGTGATCTTTCCTGGAAAGATCACATATACTCTCTTTCCAAAACAGCTTCTAAGAGGTTAGGTGTGCTGTATCGCATCCGAGGTTTCTTCACCTCCACTCAGTTGCTGTCTCTGTACAGGGGTCTTGTTCGCCCCTGCATGGAGTATGCTTCTCATGTGTCGAGTGGTTCATCCCACACAGCCGTACTTGACCGGGTGGAATCAAAGGCTTTTCGTCTTATCAATTCCCCGCCTCTTACTGATTGTCTTCAATCTCTCTCTCTTGACCGCAATGTTGCCTCACTCTCTTTACTATCACTATCATAACGGACATTGCTCTTCTGAACTCTAACTGCATGCCTCCTCCTTTAAGGAGAGCACGCAGTACCAGACTTTCTAGACTTTCTTATTCGTTTTCTGTCCAACTATCTAACGCAAGGGTTAATCGGTATTTTCAGTCTTTCATCTACTCAACCGGTGAACTCTGGAACAATCTTCCTGAATCCATCTTTCTTCCTGTGTATGACCTCCCATCTTTCAAACGCAGCGTGTCTAGGCATCTCGAAAACCCCTGACCTTGATTTTGGCTCTCTTCTTCTTCTATGGGAGGGGCGCTTTAGCTAGCATTTGCCCTTGGCCCCTCCTTCCTGCATAAAAAAAAAATATATATATAAGAGAGAGAGAGAGAGAGAGAGAGAGAGAGAGAGAGAGAGAGAGAGAGAGAGAGAGAGAGAGAGAGAGAAATAGGTAAATAGGTTTGCGTACCGTTGTAAAGCATTCTTCCAGTATCTCCGATGCGGACGTATTTTGAAACAATCGTATAGAGTCCAGTGGCGGCGAACCTGTGGCACGCGTGCCCATTTGCCTGGCACGCCTAAGCATAGAAATTGTTATCCAAAAAATGAGTATAAAATAATAGAGTTACTGTTTATAATTTGGTGTCAGATATATAAACTTTGGTGGGCACGCGAATTTTTTTTACGGTTTACAGGTTTTTTGGCACGCGACTGTAAAAAGGTTCGCCACCCCTGGATAGACTATTGTTCTTTTAATGCGAACTCGTTATGCGAATGCCACAAAGTTCTTGCGATTGTTATAACATTCAATAAGTCTTCGTCTGTTTTCCGTGGAAATATGGTAATATTGACGCGGTGCCATTCGGACGTTCTGCAGTAGTTGATTCACCTTCATGAATGTTGTCGAAAGCATTTCGAGTTTTTCAATCGTATTTGCGAAACACTGGGTTTCAAACTACGTCCAAATGGAACGTATTGAAAGAATGGGCGTATATCCATTTCGTCGACAAGACCAAACAATCGACACTTTTACAAATTTAACCAAACTAACCTAGCTCAACCTAACTAAATCTGACCTAAATTAATCTAACGCACAATAACTTGTTGATTGTTTCGTCTTGTTGATGAGATGTCATTACTCGTTAGTCCGGAAAGAATGCCTTACAACGTTCAGCAAAACTCTCTCTCTCTCTCTCTCTCTCTCTCTCTCTCTCTCTCTCTCTCTCTATATATATATATATATATATATATATATATATATATATATATATATATATATATATATGAAAAATTATTTCACGAAAGTGACACGTGAAAAGTATTTATGATGAATAAAACCACGAAGGAAAAAAGAAACACAAAGGGGTGCTCAAGCGCTTTCGTCTAATGACATCCTCAGGAACACTGGAGTGAAAGGACAGATCAAGGCAATATATAGGTTACAAAAATAAACATACATACATACATATTCATATATATATACATATATATATATATATATATATATATATACATATACATATATATAGTAAGCCCCCGCAAGGGGGTTCTAAGCTCGTGCTCTTGAGTGCTCTTTGTGCTCGTTTGTACGTGCTTGTTCCTGGAGGTTTCACGTGCGCCCTCCCGGCCCTAGCACCCAAGGATGATGGGGCTCGACCCTGCAGTCCTTGTCATCCTTGGTCTTTTTCCACTTCGACTGTCCCCTCCACCCTTTCTTTTTCCTCTGTCTTTCCTCTCACTTTTTCTTTGTTTTTCCGCTGAGATATGCCCTTTAAATAGAGGCGAATCGGTTCTTCCTGAACTAAAAAAAAAAAAAAAAAAATATATATAGTAAGCATAGAAAAAATTGTGGGAGGAGCAAACATTTATGGTTTATGAAACAGGTCACAAAAGAATAAAGAAATAAAAAGAAATATAAATATAAATTGAGAAAAAATTAATTACCAAATAGTGCCTTAGTGATATATATGTCACAGCCTAAATAATCATAAAGAATAAACAGGCAAATAAAAAAACCACAAATATATATACATACATATATATATATATATATATATATATAAAAAGACACTTTTAGCACTTTGGCCGACCTTCATATAAATTCAAATGGCTTGTTTATGGAACAGGTCACAAAAGAATAAAGAAATAAAAATAAATATAAATATTGTAAGTGGTCTACAAATTCAAGCTCAAAAGGGAAGTTTTACAATCAATTTAATAGATGATGCCAAATTGATATATATGTCACAAAGAAATAAAGAAATAAACCAAAAAAAAAAATTAATTATTAAAAAAATAATAAAAAATAATAATAATAAATTGAAAGATAAATTTTAAGAGAGGCACACCAATTTATAAGGGAAAAATTACCACATATGCATATTATAGTCACAAACGAATAAAAAAGTACAAGTAAATATAAATTGGAAAACAAAATGATGCCTAGATGATATATAAAGAACAATAAATATATATACAACATATATACGGTATATATACGAAATATAAACGCAATATATACAGAATATATATATATGCATAAGGGAAAAAATTACCAAATTTGTTTTTATAATTATTGTCTGAAAAAACGGTAGGTCGCAAAAGAATAAAGAAATAAAAATAAATATAAATTGAAAAAATTACAAATAATACACGGACACATGTATACCCGCATAACCAAATATATATATACATATACACACATATATACAAACACACACACACACACACATATATATATACACATACAAGCTTGACCATCGCGAAATGAGAAATCATCGCGCAGAACCTTTGTGAGGTTGTAAGGTAAGGTAAGGTACATACACATAATATATATATATATATATATACATTTAACTGCATACATACATACATACATACATACATACATATACACACATACATACATACATACATATACACACATATACATACAAACACATTTAACTGCAATGACCACACACATACTCACATACACATACATACATACACATACACGCATACAGCAAAAAATTGAAAAATAAAATTGTAAGAGAAACAAAAGACAAAAACAAATTTTTAACAAAGATTTAACAACCTGCCCTTTTTGTTTAAATCCATTCTGAAGGAATTCAGAGCAACGGGATCGAGTTGAAACAGACCTTTACTCATGTTAAGGTTATTTGTAAGTTGAATTATAGCCGACTCAAGAATATTTCTATTAACAATGTTGCTAGAGTGAAACAAAACTGAAACATTATTCCAATCAATACAATGGGATAACTCTGACAAATGGACAAAAAGGGCACTGGACAACTGTCCCGTTCTAACGGAATATTGATGCTGTTTTACACGCGTTTGCAAATCCTTTCCCGTCTGACCTATGTAAAAGGAATCACATTGCTTACACCCAATTTTATAGATAATGCCTAAATTATTGGTAGGGCTATTTTTTACTATGATGTTTTTCACAATATTGTTATATGAAAAACTACACTGATATCCAAAAGTTTAAGTACATTAGCAATGCCTAAGAAGCCCGGGAAAAATGGAAGTACTAAAATATTCTTTGACAAGGTGCGAGTGTTATTATTCACACGATAGAAGATTCGTTTAGCCTTATTAAGACAAGATTCCATGAACGCAGAAGGGTAACACAACTCACTTCCAATACCGTTGATATTTTCCAATTCGGCATCGATGTATTCCGGACTGGCGATCCTAAGAGCGCGGAGAAACATTGAGGAAAATATGGCCTTTTTAATAGGGGCGTCATGTCCAGAGTAAAAGTGTACGTAGGACAAATTGTTTGTTTTTTTCCGATAGATACTAAACTTAAAACCCGGGCTATCCCTATGAACACGCACATCCAAAAACGGGATTGAGTTGTCTTGTTCCACTTCTAATTTTTTCCCTTATGCATATATATATATATATATATTCTGTATATATTGCGTTTATATTTCGTATATATACCGTATATATGTTGTATATATATTTTATTGTTCTTTATATATCATCTTGGCATCATTTTGTTTTCCAATTTATATTTACTTGTACTTTTTTATTCGTTTGTGACTATAATATGCATATGTGGTAATTTTTCCCTTATAAATTGGTGTGCCTCTCTTAAAATTTATCTTTCAATTTATTATTATTATTTTTTATTATTTTTTAATAATTAATTTTTTTTTTTGGTTTATTTCTTTATTTCTTTGTGACATATATATCAATTTGGCATCATCTATTAAATTGATTGTAAAACTTCCCTTTTGAGCTTGAATTTGTAGACTCCACTTACAATATTTATATTTATTTTTATTTCTTTATTCTTTTGTGACCTGTTCCATAAACAAGCCATTTGAATTTATATTGAAGGTCGGCCAAAGTGCTAAAAGTGTCTTTTTATATATATATATAATATATATATATATGTATGTATATATATTTGTGGTTTTTTTATTTGCCTGTTTATTTCTTTATGATTATTTAGGCTGTGACATATATATCACTAAGGCACTATTTGGTAATTAATTTTTTCTCAATTTATATTTATATTTCTTTTTATTTCTTTATTCTTTTGTGACCTGTTTCATAAACCATAAATGTTTGCTCCTCCCACAATTTTTTCTATGCTTACTATATATATGTATATGTATATATATATATATATATATATGATATATATATATGAATATGTATGTATGTATGTTTATTTTTGTAACCTATATATTGCCTTGATCTGTCCTTTCACTCCAGTGTTCCTGAGGATGTCATTAGACGAAAGCGCTTGAGCACCCCTTTGTGTTTCTTTTTTCCTTCGTGGTTTTATTCATCATATATATATATATATATCTATATATATATATATATATATATATATATATATATATATATTAGTGATGGATCGAGTGGTCGGTTTTTCACAACCGCGGTTGCGGTTGTGTTTGCGGTTGTCGAATTTTTTCCAACCGCGGTTGCGGTTGCGGTTATCATATACTAGGAAAAATGCGTAATTATTAACTGGATTTAGCCACTATAGTGCGATTTAGCCACACTTGGTACATAATATATACTAAATAGTATTTATTTAGTAAATACCTTATGTTGAACACAAGTTTTGCAATACACCGCTACCGCTATTTGTGTGTTGCAAAACTTGTGTTCAACATAAGGTATTTACTAAATAAATACTATTTAAATGAAGTATATTCTAAACTTATATAGCTATTATGAAAGAATAGGTCAAATTAATTAAAACCATATTTGCACTAAGTGTGTTACCAGGATGAGGGACGAGGACCCATCGCACTGTTCATCCACCTACCACTTTCCCCAGCCTCCACCCATTGGAAAGTTATGGATTATTATTCATTTGAAAAACTGATGTCAAACTTACTTACTTCATGGAGCTCACAGAGTAATAACTTAGAGCGCAGTTTAAACCAATTTTACTACGGCAGCCGTATGACGTCACGTTTAAGCACGCATAAGGAGACCCATCATTTTCTTTTTAAAAAAAGAAATATTTCTAATTAACCTAAAATTAAAATTAACTAAGCTTTTACAACCGCAACCGCACTTATGGAACGGCGGTTGCGGTTACGGTTGCGGTTGTGAATTTTTGTGCGGTTGTAGTGCGGTTGCGGTTGCGGTTGCGGTTACTCGATCCATCACTAATATATATATATATATTGTTTGCTGTTCTTAAATGTTTATGTAATACCCACTTCACACTAGACTTCTTAACTGAAAACTAAAACATTGAAACTGAAACGGAAACTGATTTTTTTTTTTTGTTAGGTGTGATCGTCCACACTCATATTGCCAAATTTCAGAAAATGAGTGTACATTCCCTGTAGTGCAATTTTAAGACGAACTAAAAAAATTTGAACCATCCTTTATGAGAAGAGTGCACCTCATATTTCATTTTAATTTGGATATTACAAATTTCTCATACAAATATTTAAAAAAATAAGAATTTAAGAGCTCCAACTTCATTTCTGAACTAAGTAGGCTAAGTAATTCTTAATTAAAATAAATTATGATAACATTCAAACTTTAAAAGGAAATTATGCTTATTTGTAATGGGTGAGGTATCATACAAATTTAACTAGGAAATTAACTAGGCTTAAAGGATAAGTTATTTTACTAACGTGACAAATAGGTTTAGGTCTATTGTGAAAAATAAAAATAATTTATACCTGGCTAGATACAGAAATTAGGCCTACTATGAAAATCTTGCCTCTTAGTGTAACCTAAGGTTAGTCTAAATATATTTTGTATTTTAGTTTTTTATTTTATATAGTTATTATTATGATAATTAATTATAATTAGTTAATTAGGCTATAGTAATATGTGACCAGATAATGTAAAGAAAAAATCTATTTTTCCCAACTTTGGGCTGGTTTGGCTGGACAAATTTTATAGGCTGCTATAAACAAAGTTAACCTGGGCCTACGCCTAAATCCGTCCTTTCTCAATAGCTCCTTTGTCTCTTAATTAAGACAATAAAACAAAAGAACACTGCCTATAACTATATAATAAGTTTGTAGTTATTGATGTCCAAATGAAAAAAAATTACTAAAATAGTTAGCATGCATTTTATCAAACATAGGCTACATAGTTTCCTTTTTAGTTTCCGACACAGTTAATGGTCGGGAGTATTGGAGCAATCCAAGAATAAGCACCCCAAATCAATTTAGAGTGCTTTTTCTTGGATTGGGGTTGAACGAGGGTGCTTATTCTTGGATTGCTCTAAAATGGAGTTAAAACGGAGTTAATTGCTCTAAAATAGTTAATTGAATGCCCGGTTAGGTTAATTGTACGCCCTTGACGATTGGTTAGGTTAAGTCGTGATATTTTCGTTAGTTTTAACGAAAATATCACGACTTAATCTAACCACTCGTCAAGGGCGTACAGTTGACCTAAACTGGCATTCAATTAACCTAACCGGGCATTCAATAATTTTACCGTAGGTTTCGATATATTTATAAATAAGTCCTGAAATGTAAAAATCATTCAGAAGTTTGAGGGAAAGATGGCAGCATCAACTTTTCAAACTGAAGTGTTACCATTACTGGTTGAAGATCCATTGCCAGTAATAAATTGGTGTAAGGGAAAAAATCTTAAGTATTAAAAAGTGATGCTGTGTGCTAAGTGCGATCAAGCAATGACCTGGACAAAGTTTTCGAGGAATGTTAATGTTAAAATCCTTTAACTTGGATTGGGGTCTAACTGGGGTGCTTTTCTTGGATTGGGGACTTTGGGGTGCTTATTCTTGGATTGCTCCGTAGTATTTCCCTGGAGACAGTTTTGGAAACGATTCGCTAGCGTTTCCCTAAAGTTGCTTCGTGTGAACCGGGTATAAAGTAACGACTGTATTTAAAAAGTGTTAAATACATTGTTGTAATTGTTGATGTACAGGGTGTCCCAGAAGTCTGGACCCATGGGGAAAATAGACATTATATTTTTAAAGTGAAACAAACACATTTCTAATGTTAGTTTTACATATGTCAGGAAAGAAAATACCCTGATGGCTCAGTATACCAATCAAGAGAAGGTGGAACTGGTACTGCTACATGTTTCTGGAAAAAACCAGAGGGAGGCCTGTTCGTGAAATAACTGACATGCCTCCCTCTGGCTTTTTCCGGAAACATGTAGCAATACCAGTTTCACCTTCTCTTGATTGGTATACTGAGCCATCAGGGCATATTCTTTCCTGAAATATGTAAAAACTGACATTAGAAATGTGTTTGTTTCACTTTCAAAATATAATGTGTATTTTCCCTATGAGTCCAGACTTCTGGGACACCCTGTATATTAACCTTTCATGATTTCATTTTAAATATGTCAAATGGTAATGAAACTCGATGGACATCGCGTAATATCGATATTTAAATGACCATTTAAATGTCTATTCTTAAACTGACTGTCTTTCAAACTTGGCAATATATCAAAGGTGGAATGGTTTGCCTAAACAATGTGCTTCGTTGTCGAACTCATTACAACTTTGTCAAAAATGGTGGTACTTTGTCAGTTTGTTGTATGTTCACCCCCTCCCCACTATCTCATTTACAAAACTGTAGTTTCGAAGGAAAACTGAACCACTTAAAGTGGAAAATAAGCTATTTATTAATTTATCATTCACGAAAGAAATAAGATTTCAGAATAAATAAAATTAACAATAAAACAAAGTACAGGGTGTCCATAAATGATTACCCTGATTAAAGCATGCTATGACTTTTAAATAAACACTCGTATTCAAACACAGTTTTAATCATAAGTAGATAAACATACAAAGTTTTGATACATAGTTAATGAACTTAATAAGCTTCCACATGTGCACCCCTCGTGGCACGTAAATTGTCTAAACGGTATTCACACTCACGCCACACATTTTCCAACATTTGTTGGTTAACTGTTGCAATTGCATCCGTAATGCGTTCTCGCAATGTCCTGATATCTGGAACAACTGTTGCATAAACCAAATCTTTAACATGACCCCATAGAAAGAAATCCAGCGGGATAATGTCTGGTAATCTTGGGGGCCATGGGATTGGCCCGTCCCTGCCAATCCATCGATTTGGAAATGTTGCGTCGAGAGTTTCACGAACAACATGCGCCCAATGAGCGGGTGGCCCATCTTGTTGGAAGATGACAGTTGGCTGCCTGTCCTGCAGCTGGGGGATGGCGTAATTGGTGAGCATATCCAGGTACACAGTTGCGGAAACGGTGTTCTCAGTGTTTCCACCGTCAAATCGGAAACTGATGGTCTACCACTGCTCTTTCCCTTTTCCACGTTTCCAGTTTCCAAGAATTTTTTCATCCACGACTTAATTAACTTCACATCAGGTGGATTCTTTCCATACTTTGTTCTGAACCTTCGCTGAACACTGACAGGAGATTTTGTTTCTGCAAGCCACACAACACATTGTGCCTTCTCTGTCACAGACGCCATCTTAACTGAACAGCTACTACAGCGCTCCTAGCGGCGAATGCGGTAGACGAAATACACCAGCACAGAAACTCTATGCGTGTACGAGATCACCTGTAAAAAGAAAACGGATGTAAGATTCGTCATTAAAACATGAGAGCATACTGTTTTCAGGGTAAACATTTATGGATACCCTGTACATTAAAAATCGGAAGAAATTATTGGACTTATAGATACGTACAACATATATATATATATATATATATTATATATATATATATATATACACTGTAAAAATAGCGTTGAAAATTAAAAGGCATATGTAAACACATTTTGTCCTCACTTTTTGAAGGCATTCAAGACTACATTTGTTTTGTAAGTAATTTACTTCTGAACAGGTTCAGATATTTAACATGTTAGATATAAAGTTGCAGTATGACCTGCATATGGCTGAAGGTAATTGAAAAACAATAATAATAATTTAGAACTTTATTTATGGAGAAGGACATATATTACGAAGAAAACCGTGCGTGCTTTGTGACTTCCGGTAACTCTTCTCAGTTTCTTGCTCCTTTTTCTTATTAAAATTAACAGTGTTTAAAGTCTGTTAACCATTGTGTTAATGCTCCAACAAAACTGTAAACGTGCCGAGATTACGCAGTTACAATCACATCAGATAATCTACTTTACTTAACTTAAAATATTACATAAAAAATATCTTCAAAACTTTCTCGTGACATCTAACACTACCTTTTTAGTCCGGCAGTCTTACGCTGTACCCATGACCTTGAAATAACAAACATACGAACGAACAAACTGGTGATCCTATTGACATGAACGAACGACTGAATTTTAATTACATGCGTAAATAACACCTTAATGTAAAGCAAGAACGTTATCTAAAAACCAAATCAAATTCCCTCATTAAGACTTCCAAAAACTATCAATAAATATGTAAATTTGGAGTGAAAAAACTTTACAAAAATGACAAAAAGAAGTAACATAAATCAACAACAACAACAACAGGCATCCCCCATTCAACGAATCGAGGAATTCAAAGCGAATGAAAGGCGGAAATGCCAGGCGTTTACCGGTGATAATAAACAATTAGCTTTATACACTAAGTCCTCCATTTAAGCGATAGATGCTTTCATGGAAACCATCGCTTATATCGAAATCGTATAAATCGAATCACATTTTCCCATAGAGCTAATGTATTATTGAGGGTAAGCGTGTTCAGCTCAAGAATTTTTGACAACACAAATTAAAACATATGGCTGTATACAAGAATTATGTAGAACGTAATGCCTATTATACACGTACATTAATAATAGAATACAAAATACATTATGTAATTTTGTAAAGTACATACTGTACTTACCAGAGATGGTTCCAAAGACTGCCTAAAGTGGAACCTCATCCTTTTTGGGGCTCTTCCTGGGTGAAGCTGAGGTTGATGGTGAGGCGCCAAAAAACGCCTGTACATATTTACATATACGCGAACGCAAATAGTTCCGCCAGCCGATTGGTCGTTTGTTAAATCCGAATACCAAATAACATTCCCTATTTTGTCGATTGCGTATAAGCGAATCCGCGTAAATGGAGTTCATGTATAAAGAGGACTTACTGTATACGGAATTGTACCTATCTTTTATTCTAACCTACTTGGCAGAAAAGGATGAAAAAATAAACAAATTAGAAGAAGAAAACAAAGAACTAAAACAGCGCATAAACGCTCTTAATGAGAGAATATCCACCACAGAAGATCGACTACAAAGCCAAACAATAGAAAATGAGAGGTTAAGCAAATAGGAACCTCACAAAAACCCACACTTTATCGATGGACCTGAAGTTCCTCAAAGCTCCCCAAGTGAAAACTCCCTGAAATTATCAGAAAAGCAATTAAAGAAAACCTCCGCATAAACATTTCTGAAAATGTCATTACGAAGTAACACCGAGTTGGGAAAAATAATAATAGACTAGAACCATTTTCACAGAAATGTAATGTAGGCATTTTTTAGGAAACCCAGGTAAACAACTTTTTCTAAAGGATTTGGGTGTGCTGAATCCAAATAGTTTGTTTATCAAAGATATCAAATTTATCAAAGATATCAAGTTTAAAGCCTCAAACTGCCGAAAGACAAAATAGCCAGCCTGAAATCCAAAAACGTCCATATCTTGGTAATGGGTGATCATAAATAGGTGATCTTTGGGTCTGTACCCACATCTTCCATACCAAGGAATTCAATGGACATATTTTAAAGTGGATAATTCCGTTAGTGATACCTAAAATACTATAACAAAGTTATATGAAGTAAAACACAACAAAAGGAGTATACACTTAATATATCAAGTTATTTTTTACATTGAGTTCTTAAACACGTTATCGTAATGATTTAAACATTAAAATGAAGTTGTAAGTGGTTCCAAAAAACCTTAGCCCCCACATTTGCAGCTTACATGTTTACTTATATCGAAATAGTTTTTAGTCATTATAAAAATATATAAAATTCTTTATTTATTGCAGGTATTAAAATTACTCTAGCTGATAAAGTGATAATATAATGGCTTCTCAATTAATTGGTCATTCGGAGAGGCAACGTGTGATAGATCGCATACGAACAATAACATTTCGGGAAGCTCGTGATGGTGGAGCCACCTTTATAACATGTTCATGGGTTGCCAAAATGTTGCGAAGAAGTGAGGACTTCGTCAAAAGAAATTGGAATAAAACTTAGGATGAATGTGAAATGGATACAACCAAATCTGGGCGCCCAAATTTGCCACTCTCTCAGGAAACAAAGGACATCATTGAAAGCAGTACGCGTAAGCGGAAAAACAGCTGTGCTAAACTTTCTAGAGAGATCGAAGTGTTGAGAGGAAAGATCGTTAGTGGTGAGATCATTCGACTGTACCGTCATAGGCAAGGTTTAAAGCCTTGGCATGAACTTCCAAAGCCAAGAAAAACTCAACTTAACATCGATGACAGAATGTGGTTTGCCCATTATCTTGAAGATTGGGATGTGGATGATTTCATGCATTTAGCTGTCTCCGATGAATTTTTTGTTTACGTAACACGTCGGCCTAACTACCAAAATGATCGAGTGTGGGCCACAACACCAGATGAAATCGATGACAATGAACATTATCGCGAATTATTAAAAAGTCCAGACTGTGTTGGTGTGTTTGTTTTGTTCACTGCAAAGAAGCTCATGTGGGTGCTGAAGCCAAATGGTCAGAGTTGGGATGGACAGTATTTTCGTGATATTATTCTATCCCAGCATGTCATTCCTTTTCTAAGAAACCCTAACAATGTTATGGATGTCGATCAGGTCACACTTCTGCACGATAAGGCCCCCTGCTTTAAGGCATTAGCCATTCAACAGTTGTTGCGGAACCATGAGATCGATTTCTTTGGAAATGAAGAATGGCCAGGAAATTCTCCTGACCTGAACGTCTGTGAACACATTGGATCAGTTATAAAGGACAAGGTTGAATGTCTCTTGTTTCAAGAACCTGCAGCAAATCGATTTTCGAAGGATACAATGACGCAACACATTGAAACTGTTTTAGCAAATTTGCATAACGATCAAGATCTATTCACGTCACTTTTGGCAAGATACCCAAAGCGAATTCAGGCTGTCTTGGAAACCAATTGCGGGAATACCAAGTTTTAATTGTTTCTCATTAAATGCAGGATTAAATTCTCTTTTGTAAGGTATGTTTAGTTTTACTGTACCTCTAATGGTTTAGGCCATGGGCGGGAGGCTAAGGTTTATTGGAGCTCCGTATACTGTACAAAACTGCAGGAAATGATCACCTAATAATACAATATGTTAAAGACACTATTACACAGAGACAATTACAGACAATTAATTAAAGACACATTTATATGTTTACATATGGAGTTTGACCCTGTTTCTAGTCTGCCTTGTTTCTCCAGAGGGTGCTTCCATTTCTACATTTGCAGACATCCCTGTGAAGTGCATCCTTTTGTGCAGGAACAGGAAATTATCGCTTCACATGTCTCAGGAATTGGGGATAGTCTCATGAGCTTTGGCCTTAGATGTCTATCTTCAAGAACCCATCCAGTGGTTGCAGCCAGGTGCTGGTAGAGTTAGGCTTGGGCTGATAACCTGCCTCCATACCATGGCCTAGTAGTGTGCCCTTTGAACATGAAACTGCAAAACATCGGTGGGTGGAGGCAGATCTTCTGGTGATTTGCATTTGCATAAGAGTATCACACATGCATTGTTACAGCTGTCAGTTTCTAGTACACTGTATATTTGGCAAACAAATTTCTCTGCATTCTTGAGGATCTGTGGATTCAGCTCACCTTTACCAAGGTCTTGCAGCAGGTGATGGTCAGTGTTCAATATCTTCCAGGCAGTCTTCTTGCTGTGCCCAGCGAAGTGGTGTACTGTATCGCAGCCGGTAAGTGCATGGAAGAGGAGGAATGTCTGCAAAATAGGCTGAATGAAGGACAGCTTCTGACAGATATCATGTACACTGTACAGGGATGTAATTTTGTCTCTTGGAGGTCCCTGCCTTCATTCACAACTTGCTGCATCACATTTTCTCAAAATGTGCTATCAACAGGATTAGTACATCAGTGTCACGTACAGAAATAATAACAGTCTACATCTATGTGAATACAATGCAGGACAATCCGAATGCCTGCTTCTTCATGGTGTGCCTGAAGATGTTGAACATCAATGGAAAGATTGGAAGTCCGCACTTCATTTTCCCTCCTTAATCTCCCAGTGACAACAATGTTTTGTTTGTAGATGCATTATCTAGAAGATGATATGAAAGGAAACTAGTTAGGTCTGATTTGTTTCCTGAAAGGATAAAAACGTCTACCCAGTTGTTTGGTAAGGGAACAGTTCCTTCTTCAACAACTCTTCTGATAGGGTGTAAATGCATGGAGCGTCTCTTTCTGGTTCCAGCCTTTATGGAATGCACTTGGTACTGATTAAATGTTATGTCGATCCTCTCAAAGGATCTTCCAGCACGAAACCAAGTTTGACAAGCATGTCTCCTACTGTAATTCCCCAAATTCTGTGACTACTGAAGGATTCCCCATGGCCGCAACAAGTGCTTGTCCATCAATCACTAGGCAGGAAGTTCCATTCATGGTAACCTCTGGTGGACAGTCAATCCCATGTGTCAACACATCAGCTATAAGTGCCTTGTTGCTTGTCTGCCGATCACCATTTGTGCCTGCAAGGGCCACTGGCACAGATATAAACTCATGTTGTAGAACTTTGTGAAAGTCGACCTTCCTCCTAGCTTAGTATGCAGTGACAAGGCGCTGAAGAGTGTTTCTACCTGCCTTGATTGTTGCTTCTCTGCCCTTGTTTTATCTACCTACAGTGTAAAGGGTGGAGAATGTGGGGCCTTATCTTGTGAAGGAGGTCTATGAACCTGACCTGTACTTCACCTTTATTCACCAAAGTGAGTTGCCCCTTCACATATCTGTTAAGATCTGCCTGACCCAGTGTTTCAGCATTCAGGAGAGATTCTTCAATCTCACTGGCTGCCAAGAAATTAGTGGCATGGTTCTATAATGTACCCCAAAATCCTTCTGGTACAAAGGCTGTGAATCTCTGCAGAATTGACACATTCTTCTTTTCATCCTCACTATCCTGCTTCATCCTCCCTGGGGTGGATTCATCGTGAATCATTTTGTCGTCCAACCATAAATGTGGTCCTGGCTTTGGCTGCAATGCATGCCCTGAAGTTGTATGACTGTGCCTATCTGTTCAAAGCTGATGTAGTTTTGGTGATGCCTACAATTCTTCCTCCTTCTTGCCATTAATGTTCAGCCATGCTTGACTATGATCAGGGTCCACTTGGTTGAATCGTTGATCTGATCCTTTCACGATGAAGTTGCCTTGGCAGAACTCATCCTTTATCTCTTCTGGGAGCTAGTACATTTCAACCAAGTACACACATCCCCCATCTGGCATAATTTGTCTGATCAAAGCGATGGAAGAAGGGGAGCATACAGATGCAACTCGCATAGGCCATCTCTTTGAACTCTTATGAACAGAAGGAGTATACAGACCATGTCCATGTATTTCCATCAGTACCTGAAGTTTGGGTCTGTTTCCCTGGCCTGTACAAATCTAGCAATGAGATTTCTGAACTGTGTAGATACAAGCATACTAATTAGGTCATCGAAATCTTGTGGATTAGCTTGCTGTGCTCTATGTATTAGATACTCCTTCAGCTCATGATCTTTGTCATCAAAGAATTCCATAAGCTGTGGCAACAGCAACTGACACAATGCTTGCAAAGTTAGTTTATGTGCACGGACTGCTTTTGCATATGACTTCCCAGCCATTGCCCTGTCAGTTGAATTTAGTCCGAGTATTCCACTTTTTGTCCACACCTCTGAAAGACTGGAATCTTGGGTGTGCTGCTCCAGAATCTTCAGAGAGTTCATTGATACATGGAGACCTCTAAGACGTGGAATCAGAACATCTCCATATTGAGGTATTTTCCACTTCAGCTCCATCAGTTTGGGGTACAGAGCTTTACCCACGCTCACCACTGCACGCTTTTGCTGTAGGGAAGTTGTGATTCGAAGAATCCTTTGCAGTACAGTATTGAAAGTTCCAATATCATGAGCATGTGCTTGAATGATTGGCATATAGCCGACTGTGATCTTTTCTGGGTTCATTTGGCTGTGTATTTGATTGAAACTTGTCCAGCTTGATTTGGCTGTTCAGTTTGACGATTCAGTATGAACGCAATATCTGTAGCTTCTGCTTTCAGAGCAATATTGCATTCCTCAATGGTTTGATTAAATCATCCAGGCCTGACATCTGTAAGTTTGGGTTCAGCAGTACATTGAGTGATATGCACAGGAATAATGACATCCATTGCTTCAGGAACTTTTAGAGTTTTCTGCATTGATAGCTCAATTTTGTCCAGTTGATCATCCGGTGATGGTCCCCTCTGCCCAGCTGCAGCTTGTGTAGCATGAAAAGTGTTCTTGCCATATAGGGTTGCATCAGTAATGTCTATTTGGTCTGCAGATAAATGGACAAATCGTCCTGGTACCAAGTTAGGTGAGACAATGGTGCTATTCTCTACATCCATTGTTTCTAGAGTACTCTCGGCCAAAGCTGTGACAATGCGGAGAATATCTTTGTAGCTTATGATGTGACCTGCATTGTGGAACAACTCTACAAGTTGTTTTGATCTAGTAGCTTGATGCAGGGTGCTCCCTAGACCAGTGGTGGCGAACCTGTTTTGCTGCCGGGTCATTTTTGTTATTTTTTATTTAAAAAAAACGAAATTAGGTCACAATAATTTATTTACTTACTATTTTTAGTGAAAAACTTGTTGGATTTTAGCTGCTAATGTTTTGATCCGAGGTTTATATTTAGTTGTCTTTAGTCTCCACACATGCAGCACTCATATCTGTGCCAAGGCGATTCCTAGTGGTGAATTTTACGAAATTCATGGAGGAAAATAACTGTTCACATAAATAAGATGAACCAAACATTGTTAGCAGAGCTAATGCTAGCTTTTCCATTGATGCAAAAGAATTTGGTAAAGCGTTCCATTCTGCAAGAATAAGATTCTCTGCTCTTTCTATTGATTGTTGTTCTCTGGTTACACCCAAAATTGACGACTCCAATTCCTTTTCTTGTAACTTCAGATTAAGATCAATAAATTTAGTCTTCCATACTGTACTTTCTTGGAAGTCAACTAATTCTATTTCTAAATTACCAATGTCAAGCCAATGAAAAGCTGATAACTGAAGATCTTCAAATTGAATAGTATGGGGGAATTGGATGAATTGTAATGTTTCATCAATTTGTCGGAATTGTGAAAACCTCTCTTGAGCACGTCAGATTTATTTTTTTCATTGTCTGCAAAATATTTTGAAGTCAAGAAGTGTTTCTGCAATAATGGAAAATATTTCAATTTTTTTCTTCCAGATCTTTTGAGAAAATATTTAGTCTTTTTTTCAAAAGCTTTAATATTTTCAAACATTGATGATACAACACAGCCGCGACCTTGCAACTTTTTTTAAAGCATTGTAATGCAATGTGAAATCAGCGAAATGTTAGTCAGTTCTGGATATTCATGTTCCTTTTTATGAAAAAAATATCTTATTTCTTCTAACAATTCAACAAAGCGATTCAAAACTTGACTACGACTTAACCATCTTACATTGTTATACATGACTAACCCTGAAAATTGAGAGTCAACATAATCTAATAGTTTAGTAAATTGACGTTTGTTAAGATCGTGAGCAACTACAAAATTGACAATCTTTGTCACAAGAGACGTCACATTTTCAAGCGATTTTAAACTTTTTTTTGTCCAAAGAGTTTCTTGGTGTAAAATACAATGAAATTCAACTAAAGGGTGTTTCACTTGTTGTTTAAGTAATTGAACAAATCCAACATTTTTCCCAATCACACTCGGAGCTCCATCAGTCGTCACAGATACAATATTTCTGAAATTAATACCCATTTGGATGAATTCCTTCTTCAATTCATTCATAATATCCTGTCCTGTGGTTTTCTCAGGCAGTGTCATCAATTCAATTCGCTCTTCCTTCATTATATTTTCGGAATAAAATCTTGCAATAACTGCTAGACAGGTCTGTGATGTGACATCTGTACTTTCATCCAAACAAATTGAAAATATTTCAGCATTTGTCAAATCCAATAAAAGTTGATCAGATACATCTTTGTCCATGATAATTATTCTATCTTTGACCGTATTTCTAGCCACAGGCAACTCATTAATACGTTTAATTATTTGATCTTTATTCTGAAAATCTTCAAATAAATAATCTGAGGAGTTTATAAAAGCTTCTTTTAACTAATCACCATCAGAAAGTGGTTTTCCGTGTTGAGCAATGGTAGATGATAATTGAAAACTAGCTGCTGTAATATTGTTGTTTGGCTTAAAAATTCTTTTGAAAATAGCAGACCGTTGTTGGTTTAATTGCCGCATAATAATTCCATTCCTTTCCTCATCTGACATTGAGCACAAATTTTTGTGGTTACTTTCAAAATGTCGCTTAATATCATAAAAGTGAGCAACAATGTCCACTTTGCAAATACAACAAAAAGCTTTATTATTTCGTTTAGTAACACCGTATTTCACAGTCCACTGTTCATGAAATAACCCTCCAGTTCCACTACCTTCAGAACTAGTTTTTTGTTTTTTTGTAGTCATTTTTTTATGGGTGATAATTTCTGTAGTAATAATTTGGCACTCCCAAACTTAAGGACTTGAACTGCAAAACTGGGAAGGCGGATGACCGCGCGGCGCGCACCATGAGTTCGTTGTCATACATACACGCATGTTTTTAAACGTATACTATACGTTTAAAAACGTTTCAATGTATATCAGCTGTTTATTTCGGTTGGTTGTCAACTGAAATAAACAGCTGATACACATTGAAACGTGTATCAGCTGTTTATTTTGGTGGGAGAATAAAATAATTTTAAAACTGTAAGGCAGAAAATATTAAAAATTAAAGTCATATTTTATTTAAATAAGAGCTCGTGGGTCACTAAAAATTGCCTCGTGGGTCAGTGGTTCGCCATCACTGCCCTAGACCAATATGCTTTGGAGTTCATTTCTTCCCCCCACCCACTTACACTGTACACAAGGTCTTGTGCAATGCTTAGGAATCTGGACCTTCTATGAGATTTATGATCATCATCATCTTCCCCTCTAAAAGTGTATGGCCACCTAGTAGAAGACGCAGAAATACGTAGAGGCTGGGTACAACATAATCTATTGCATCATTTTCACTTACATTCACCCTTTTAGCTACAGGCTTGGATTGTATATCAGACCTTAACTTCAGTGCTACATGTATCATGGATAGAAATTCATCTTCCTCCTGAGGTTTGAAAACAGGAATGATAGATGTCTCCTCTTCAAAATCCTGGTCTGAGCCTCTCATTTAAGAGAAGGGTACACGTCTGAATTTGAAAGGCACGAGGATGGTTTGTCTGTTAGCTGCAGCTTGACCACGTAGCACAGTGCATAAATACACATCTTGAATAATGCAAGATAATTTCTCTTTGAATATGAACAGGCGGCGAAGAAATTACTGGGATTTCTATGTCAGCCTCCTTTGCAAGAATGATGTACCTTTTCCATAAACACCAAGTTCCACAATATAGCTTTTTTCTGCTGAATGTTTCAACTCTTTTACAAGCCAAACCATAGCCAAGTCTGAGTGTTTGGTTTCATTTTTGGCTTTATCAGTGTCTCGCATGAACTTCTTGAGACAAGTGGGGTAATACTTCTCCAACAATAAGATCACCTGATGTTCAAATTTCGAAGCTTCCAGACCCTGGTTGCTCATAATCATGGTTCTGACTGAGCACAATTTCTGCTTTGAACTGCTTTCCTGACAGAAAAGGCAAACATTCCAATCCACAGGGTATGTCTGACTGCGTAATCCAGAGGGATAATCTAGAGGTAGGCACATCTATGTTGGGTTTCCCGAACTTGTTGATAGTTTTACTTCTGAGTGTCCTCGCTTTAGCAATCTTTTAATTTCTCCCTTAGGTGGCATAGTTGACATAACAGCTTTTATGCCAAACCACTGATGATGATTCCTCTGAACCAGCCTTCAAGCCTGATGTTAATCTGTCAATGACATCTCTATATTTGACTTCTCTAAGCTTTTGTCTTGCACTGCTGGCTTCGCTTGTGGGGTAACAGCAAACAGTATATCAGATTTAGATTCTTGACAGATGATACAGTGCTCTCTAGACATTGGGGTGAATCTCTTCAGACTGGCTAATGACTTCACTGGTAATTTGCAATGAACGTGACAAAAAGCACTTCAGTTTGGAAAATAACGCTTATATGAGTGTAGGTGGTTTTGGCAAAGAAAATAATTTTCAACAGGCAAACATAGGGAGTGAAACCCTGATGAATAACAAGAGTAGAGAAAACAGAAAATTTCGGTCTAATATAGACTAAAGCATGGGCTACAGATTATTCTGTCTTACACCTGGCTATCCTTATACTTAGGAGTACAACATTAAACCAAAATAATGATGTACTCCGTAGATTGTAGTCACCAATCTGCCAAAGATAGAGCTTCGGCGGAGACGTTAGACAGAAGATAGGGAGTGCTGCAACTCACGTTTCTCCTGTCATTGTCCTCCTCAGCTGGTCTTCTTCCATGTCTCATCTACCCTATGAGCATTCCAGCATGCTCTCAAACACACACTTCTCTCCCTATTCTTACTACATATACATGCATCTTACACACTACATAATCTTTTCAAAATCAAAAAAGGCAACATCTTCAGGGGCCTCAGAGTCACTGGGGAGGGACCATAAATGTTCCCACTTCTGGCTCCCCCGCTGCCGATACCGGAAATGCAGACCGGAACAGCGGGGCTGGATCTACTACCGCCCATTCGAGATGTTCTGGGCCTCTGCCTGATTCACTTTTCTTAAACTTCTGCAACATTCGTGGCCTTTCCTCACATTTTCAATCTGTTGAACACCACCTCTCCTCCTCTAAACCACACCTTCTCTTCCTCACTGAAACTCCACTTTTTTGTGCCCTCTTACTTTCTCTTTACTCAATTTCCATCCAAAGGTGGATGTTGTGTATATATATGCAATGACCTAACTTGTTCTCGCATTCCCACACTCCTCCGACCACAATCTTATATCTGTTTTCTGTCCTGCGATCCAATGCGGCCTTTGGATCCTCCCAGGAGGAGACGCCTTTAGCACTTTGGCGCCGCTGATTGGGAGGCTCTTAGGCAGTATTTTTCTGATTTCCCATGGAATGATTACTGCTTTCGTGGCCGGGGTCCTTCCGAGTGTGCTGAGTGCATTACAGAGGTGATTCTCTCGGGCATGGAGGCGTACATTCCATATTCTATTCCTACTACTAATACAAAATAACCTTGGTTTAACTTTACTTGTTCTAATGCTGTCCGCAACAGGGAGTCTTCAGAAGGTACCGTCGCCACCCAACTCCTGACTCGCACTCTGCTTGTATTTCTTCCCGAAGTCGTGCAAAATCTTTTCGTCTCATCAGTTTCCCACCTCTTACTGACTGTCTTCATTACCTCTCTTTTCGACACAATGTTACCTCACTCTCTCTTTCCTATGGCTATTATAACGGACACTGTTCTTCTGAACTCTCTAAGTGCATGCCTCCTCCTTTAAGGAGAGCACGCAGCACCAGACTTTAGACACATTCTCATTCCTTTTCTGTCCAACTCTCTAACGCAAGGGTTAATCGGTATTTTATCTTTCATCTACTCAACCGTTCAATTCTGGAACAATCTTCCTGAATTCATCTTTTCCCCTGTCTCTGACCTTCAATCTTTTAAACGCAGTGTCCAGGCACCTCGTAAACCCTGAATCTTGACTTTCGCTCTTTTCTTCTTCTATCGGGGGCGGGGGAGCGCTTTTGCGGGCATTCGCTCTTGTCTCCTCCTTCCTTCATAAAAAAACTTACATGCAGATAGTTCCGTCCAAATAAGGCTCAGCGATGCACAGCAACTTCACACAAAACAACTTCTCTCGACTTCTCACAACTTCTCGCGTGCACTTTGGCTTGGCTCTGAAACATGAATATGTTTGTATTTGTTTTGGTTAGCAAAGGTGTCACTTTTTATAAACATTTATCAATTGTACATAGGAATTACAGCACAGGTACCGGCAAAGGAAATGCACAAATGTTACATATTCTTTAATATATAGTAGATTAAATTAAATCAACAAATCCATGATTTTTATAATGACATAACTGAGCAGTTGTTACATACTACAGCACATTAAGTTACCATTTTGTCATACTTCAACAAGTATTACACACGAAATTAAATACACGCAAAATTCGCTAATTTTTGCCATATTTTTTACAAATATCATAAAAATAGCCATTGAACATACAATGTTGAATTGTCATCATGTATAATAAGTTTTTGGATTCCCTTGTATGGAAAATGTGGGTATAGAACTAAAGGTCACCTCTTTATCATCACCCATTACCAACATATGAACGTTTTTGGATTTCAGGGGTATCCACTTTGTTTTTCGGTAATTTGAGACTTTGAACGACAAAATCCAGCTTGATAAACAAAATATTTGGATTCAGCACACCCAAATCCTTTAGAAAAGTTGTTTACCTGCTTTTCCTCAAAAATGCTTCCTAGTATCTAAATAGCTACATATATGGAAAATGGGTTCAGTCTATAATGACAGTGCTAAAAGAATCATAAAATTCAAATTGAGTGGAAACCAGAAATGAGAAGTGCAGTTATAAATATCAAACCTAAGAGGAGGGGCAACAAGCTTGACCTTCGTAAAATGAGGAATCATCGCACGGAACATTGGAATGGTTGAAAGGTACTAATATATATTAATGAATTACTCTGTGAATACAGAAAATAATTTTTGATAAATTATTAAAACTTAAAAAAGGAAAAATAATTTATTCCTGTTATGTATGGTACGATATAATATATACCCGTAAGTCCCAGGAAGGACAAAGAATGTCGGTTCATACTCAACATGACTTCGACAATTTTCGGCGTCACCTACAAATAGAATTGCCTTCAGCATAACCCGCGTGTAAAGTAAACCTATCACTACATAACGTATTATTATGTATAATTAGGCATATAAATAATAATAATAATAATAATAATAATGATAATAATAATAATAATAATTTTTAAAAAATTATAAATTTATGCTGTCTTGAAATTTTATAATTTTATAATCCTTATAATCTTATAATTCTGCTATTGTCACAGTTCTTCAAATTCTGCAATCGATAATTTTAAATTTTAAAATGATATGTTTTAATTTTTAATATAATTTTTAAGTTTAGGTTTTCATAATTATATAATTTCGAACTTATAATTTTATAATCCTTATAATCTTATAATTTTGCTATTTTCATAGTCCTTCAAATTCTATAATCGTTAATTTTAAGATTGTATAATAATATAAATTTTAAATTTTAATTTAATTTTTAATTTTAGGTTTTTATAAATCAATAATTAATTTTCTAACTTTCAACTCTACAGTCTCAATGTAGATACATATATAATATCACGTTCCTGCATACGTTCTTGCTTTACCTAACCGTTTTTTATTTTATTTTATTATATACATGTATATAATAATGTGGGTATTATATACAGGGCGTCCCAAAAAAATGTATACACACTTTAAATACTTATAAAGGCAGTGTTTATTAAAATACATTTCATTTTCAAAATGTAATAGAATCTACAGACATTATTTAATTGTTTTGTCAACGCCTGTTTTCAAACTGACGTCCGTTCTGGTCCAGGCACTGTTGATAACGCGAAGCAATGGAATCGCAAACATCACGAAACATTTCGTTTGGTATTTGTGTGCATTCTCGTTCAATGGCTGCTCTCAATTCAGCGACTGTTGCAGATTTTATAGCGTAGACTTTGTCTTTTAAGTATCCCCATAAAAAAAGTCTAGTGGTGTGAGGTCTGGTGAACGCGGAGGGTATTCTACGAAACCCCTTCGTCCAATCCACATCCACATCGTGCCAAGTACCAATCGCAATACTCCACTCTTCGGTCCGGATCATCTTCATTAATAGCATGGACTAATCTTGGAATGTAACTTTTCCATTGACAGCGCTTCAAAATGCGTTGGACAGACGATTCTGAAATTCCTACCTCACGACTCGCTTGCCGCACAGATTTTCTTGGACTTTGGTGATACGTTTCCAGTACTCTTTCTTGCTTTGTGGGGCTTGTCGATGTCCGTGGTCTTCCGGAACGCTTCTTGTGGACATTCTGAACAGTTCCATCGGCTTCAAACTTATCTCTAATTCGAGTGATGGTAAGTCGCGTTGGTGGATCTGTTTGAAACTCCCTCCTAAACTGTCTTTGCACTTCAACTGCGTTTTCACACTTCCAGTAGCATTTTAGAATGAATTTCCTTTGTTCAAAGCTTAGTCTGACTGCCATTATTAATTCTAATGGGTTTAACTTGGAAAGAAAGAAACATCAATTGAGCTATCAGCTGTTAAAGTGTGTATACATTTTTTTGGGACGCCCTGTATATATATATATGTGTGTGTGTGTGTGTGTGTGTGTGTGTGTGTGTGTGTGTGTGTGTGTTGTGTGTGTGTGTGTGTGCGCGCGCGCGCGCGTGTGCGTGTGTGTGTGCGTGTGCTGTATATTTTTTCTTACCTGTTATTATTTCTATTACCGTATTACCCTAATCTTCACATCATGATCAACACTTCAAATATTCTCAATACTGTAAATAAAATTAGTGAATGTGAAAACGTAGTCAACTCCGATTATATCTCAGTAGACAACTTCTTAAACAATAAATACAGTAATGACAACCTGTCTTTCCTAAAATTAAACATTCGCAGTTTCCCAAACCACTTTGACGAATTGACAGCTAACCTAAAATTATGTATTTCAACATAAATTCAGGTGCATTATATTAACTGAAGCCTGGTTAAATGAAAATAATGATGTCTTATTTAACATTCCAGGGTACAGAAGTTACCATGTATGTAGGGCTAATAATAGGGAAGGAGTTGCAAGTATATTTGTATACTCAAAATAAAAGTGTAAAAGTATCGAAGAACTGACAAGCATAAACAATACCTCAGAAACACTCGCAATTAAATTGTTTAGTCATAAAACCCAGTACTCAATTTTAGGCATTTACTGACCACCAACTGGTAACGTACCAACTTTTATTACAAATAGCGATAGAATTCTAACCTATTAGTAACAACTTTTGTGTTATTGCAGGAGATTTAATTACTGATCTCACAAAAAAAAACATTCAAATAATAACAAAAACTTCCTTCACAACATCATAACTACAAGTGGTTTTAAATTAGCTATTACAAAGCCAACTAGACTTCACAATGACATTAGAAATTCGACTCCGCTAGATCACATCTGGGTGCAGTCCCCGCTTTACTGCATCTCGAGTATAATTATATTAAATATCACGGATCACTTGCCTACGTACAACATGTTAATGACCCATTTCTCAGCAAAGGAAACCGTGAAAGTTGACTATAGATCTTATAGCTATCATAACAAATTAAAGTTCCAGAGAAAAATAATAGCTTTTGATTGGACAAGAATAACCGAAAGTAAACAAGACATTGGAACAAAATTTCAAACATTCTCGAGCACACTAATTGATATATTCAACGTAAACTTTCCTCTTAAATCAAACGTAATATCTAAGACTAAATGCAACAACCAATGGATCACCCAAGCACTCATTGTGGGTATTAAACGCGAGCATACGCTCTTTAAATTATGGAAAACGGATATTATTACCGAACAAACATACAAAAATTACTGTAACAGACTTAATGCAATCATTAAAAATGCAAAAACAGATCATTATTTTCAAAATTTTATGAAGAAACATCCCATCCAAAAAGGCTATGGAACACCCTGAAGGATTTAATTAACACAAAAACGGTTAAAGCAAATCCCTTGTCGTCCTTCAGACATGAATGAATTGTAGCAATTTTCTTTAGAAGAATGGGCTAAAATTTCTACAAGAGATGTCGAAGCCTTGTAAAAAAAATGCCCAAAATGAATCATTGAAGTCATTGAAGCAAAAGATGGGCACACAAAGTATTAAATAATTTTGTAAGTAATTGTACGAAAACTTTTTCATTTTATTTTTTTTTATTTTCCTCAAATTCCTTGATGTTTTTCATTATATGCTGAAGTTAAACTAATTTTTTTATCTTTTAAAATTTTACAAACGAACGATAAATTTTTCATAACTGTCCTATGCATGGTACAAAAGATAAGGACGAATATAAGTGAAATATTTCTATATTCGAATACTTATGAGTGCCACTGTATATAAAACCTCCTCTGGAAGTAATTCATAAAAAATGTCTGCGAACTCCTTCGAATAATAACAACAACAAACACCGTCACACTTCCCTAATGTTTAAAGAGCTAAATATTTGTAAACTAAATGATTTATACAAATTCAATGTTGGTGTCAGTATGTTCAAAGTTAGCAATAAAATCAACACGCATCACCCACTCAAAGAGCAATCACTCCCCATCAAATGCACCATCGTTATAACACCAGAATTCCCAGGGATTTTATACACAAACCTAAATACAATAGAAACTGCAGGAAACGCACTCTCTTTCAAAGGAGTAGATGTATGGAATGCAATTCCCATCCATATCAGGCAGGCTTCATCACTAAACGTACTGTATTTTGCAAATCACTAAAAACGCATTTCATTATCTACTGATGTAGAAATTTATTACTGCCATTTAGCCATAGTAATGAAGTTCCCCTTTTGTATTCAACTACTTAAAATATACTAATTTCATTAAGCACCTTTAATTTGGTACTCCTATTCTTTTTTATATTTATTTTCTACTAAATATACAATAAATCATTGAATTTAAAATTATGTAACATTTTGTAAATTTTATATTGTATTTATTATTATTATTGCTATTATTATTAGTTTTTGTTAGCACTAATACTATCAATTGCCACTTTCACTATTTTATGCAATAAATAAATTAAATGCGATTAATTTTGCCTGAAAAGCCTTCATGCTTCCAACGCCATATTCAGATAAGAGTACTGTGAATATATAACAGCGGATAAGAGTACTTTTCTGAATAAAGTTTCTTTTTAATTTTGAATTCTGAAATACAGTATATCAAAAAACGGATCTTTTCAGTTTTAGGTCCGGCATTGGATTTTTTTCATATTTTTGGTATAGACGTAGATTTTTAAGCTGATTCCATTTCCGCAATCTGTTTCTTGGAGAAATAAACACGAAAAAAGTTACGTGCAAGTTTATTACGCTTACAGGTTTCCAGAACACAGAACGGAACACAAACCAAAGTTTTCTACTTGCCAAACTACGCAATATCGTTCAGCATTTGGCGCACTAGATCTTTGCCTGCATGTCGGCGACGCCAGAGAAACTCGCAGAGATACGAGTCGATCATGGAACGGCGCGTACCACACCGGCGCTTGTTACCGCGTTTGAGTTGGTTCCACGTCGACTCTATCCGTTGCGTGTGTGCTCCAGTTGAAGGGTCCACGAAGTTTTCGCTGTGGTTCACTGTTTTGTGACTGAAGCTGTACCCTTCGAGTTGTTCGATGCGTTCATACGCTTTCCTGCCATCGTTCCCGGTCGAATGCATGCTTTGATGCATGCCTCCAGCGTTTGACACGAACGATTCGGAGCAGCGTACATAAATACTTCATTGGTTTCGCGGCATACTCCGCCGAACACCCATTGTTAGATTAGGTTAGGTTTGGGTAGAGTAGGTTAGGGTAGGGTAGGGTAGGTTAGGTTAGGTTAGGGTAGGGTAGGTTAGGTTAAGTATAGGTGGATATTTGAATACAAGTTTTGGGCCATAACTTTTTTCGTGTTTATTTCACCAAGAAACGGATTGCAGAAATGGAATCAGCGTAAAACTCTACGTCTAAACTAAAAACATGGAAAAACCCAATGCCGGACCTAAAACCGAAAAGACCCCAAAAAACTTTCATTACCACATCAGACATTTCCGAACTTAAGTTAATGGAAATTAGGAATATTATATTACAAATACAGATTAGGAATATTAATTCAAACTCATATTTATATATAAGTAACAAAACTTCAACCGTTTTATATCATCAGAAAAGAGTTTGTAATATTAATGCCATAACCAACTATGCTTTAAATTAATTTTAAAGAGTAATCAATCATTCGTGCACGTCCTCGTGTAAACTCGCATGCGCAGACACAGCAAATCTCATAATTACTTCTGGGAATGTTTTCATTTAGAATAAAGATATAATATAGATTCTTCGTTTATGAAAAAATTCCTGCCATATGTTGAATATTCAAAAATATTTTTCATACATTCTTTCAAACGCTTTCGTTACTTTTTCATACGCCACAAACTTAAACAATAAAAGACGTTTAGAATTACAAAGTATGGACGTGAAAACCGTATTTAAAAAAGTTTATTTTAATTAGAGGCTCATTTTTATATTATGCATATTATGCTCAGTTTTAGTTTATATTATGTATTATGCGAGCTATGGGACTTTATAGGTTATATTTGTCTCAAAGGATCTTTATATTTATCTTTATATATTTATCTCAAAGAAACGTTACTCAGTTAAGAGGAGTAAAAACCTTACTTAATTGTTACGAAACGAAAGAGTAAAAAAGATTTTTATCTTTCTTAACTCTGGAAAAGTTAAGGTAATGTTGCGCATTGAATTTACTCTTACATAAAAGTTACGTTAAAATGTGTAGCTGATGCGCAATTTATACGTAAAAAATTCGGGCGTGTATATAGGAATTTAACGTACTAACGTGGTTCATAGTAAAAATAAATAAAAAATACCCAAAAATAATATTTAAGTGGAGAAGCGATTTTGTTTTTATTCCTCAAATGGAAGAAGAAACGCAGCTCCTAGATAAAATTCAGAAATAAACACAGAAGTGGTTGAGCATTATAAATTTTCATACATAAATTCCTTTTGGAATTCCTATTCCAAAGAAAATAAAAATAAGATGTATATTTTAACAAGAATTTCGCAAAGGGACATAAAAAATATTTTCTCTGCTGCCTTAAAACTGTATATTTACGTGCGAAAACAGAAAATATAAACTATAAGCGAGTTATTACATAATACTATTACAGTAAAAAAGAATACAGTTTTAGGGTATATGCGTGTATCTTCAAGAAGGATATTCATTTTGAAAGGTAAACATACTATTTCTTGATAGGGTTTTTATACGTATTCTCAATGCTACATATTTCGCGTGAAAGCGAGCAAATATCATTTACTTCTTCAGAATTTAATTTAATTTTCACCTACATAAGGAGTACTTGAAACGGGTTTAAGACTGTATTTGGAGAGGACCATTTTAAGTATATGAGCCGCTTCTGCTTGTATACGAACACCGGCCATCTTACTAAAGAGGGATGCGTGTTCATTTGAACCAATTTCGTGATATGTTTTATACGTATCTGAAACATTATAAGGATACTTCAAGTTTTGGTATGGGCTATGATATGGAACAATAGTCATCCAGAGAGGACATAAGCATGCAGTTTCAACTGATTCAACAAGCTTTTATGCTCTGAATATATGAAATTTTGTGTTTTTATTGTACTATTCTAATGAAGGAAGGTCACATTCAGTTTGAAACAAGTGTTCCGTATTATGCTTCGAACATGTGTTTTGCATTTAATTAATCACTTTTAGTCTCTCTCTCTCTCTCTTTCTCTCTCTGTCTACCGATATATATATATATATATATATATATACTGCATATATATATATATATATATATAGAGAGAGAGAGAGAGAGAGAGAGAGAGAGAGACAGATGTTTATCCTGTTAAAGAAAAAATATATTTTTAAATTAAAGGAATGGCATAAATTAAACAATGAAAATGAAAAAACCCAAGTGTTTATAATTTGGTTTGTCAAACAATCATCCTATTTAAAACGAAGTAAACAATTTTATATAATAATAATAATAATAATAATAATAATAATAATAATAATAATAATGGTTAGCTTGGATTAGTTAGATACTGCTATTAGAAATTTGGAAATAATGTAAGGCGCTAAGAGAAAAAGACAAAAGACAAACTAAAAGAGGAAAGATGGATTTTCTTGTAAAACTGTAAAAAAAAAAAAAAAAAAAAAAAAAATTAAGTTGAAAAACTTATGCCAGAAATTCACACTTTTAAAAAATTTAAAAGACACATTTTACCTCGATTCTTTTCAAAGTTTCGGATTAAAATTGTTTTTCTCGAAATTCTTCTTTTGGTAAATGAAATCATAAAAGCAACTTTATATGAATTCTAAAGAAACTTTGCGACTAAGAAGTTTCCACAAAACATCTAAAAGAAAGGTTTTGAATCTCGCATTTTGAGAACTTTGCTGTGCCTGGCAGTAAATAGAAAAATAAACAAATAAAATAAATTATATAACAACGCGAATTACGGACTTTAAACTACGGGAATCGTCATTCAATTATCGTGAGGATAGTAATTAGAGCCCACGTTTTTGCTTCCATTTAAGTGGATATTCTCATACACTAAATTCAATTTAATAATTATTTCTGCAAAAAAAAAAATTAATAATAACCGAGTAAAACATTAATGACATGAAATAAAATTTTAACTCAAACTGAACATTCATTTTTGAGAGGAACGAAAACTAGGTGAAGTAAGGACATTCAAAAGTTGGTATTATCCCACTCAATTTCCTCCCCATTTCATTCCGCGACCGAGAGTGGGAAAGCTCAGAATGAGAATTTCAATGGAGGCATTTTCAAATCGATCTATTATTCCCAATTCACGCCATTCTCATTCTCATCCACGACTTTCTCAGGAAGTAATCGGTGAAAAATAAACTCTCGGGTTACCGCCCAGTCAGTGTCATTCCCGCTCCGACCCGCGGTCCTCGAGTGAAAATGCACGAAGTGAAAAATACACATTTGAGGAAAAGAGTTTCTTGATTTGAAAATCAATGTCACTCCATTCTCTTTCGCAGTAAAGGTGACAAATGTGAATATCTAATATTTCCTAACCTAACTCAATTTAACCTAATCTAACTAAACCTAACATAACCTAACATTAGCCAAACCTAACCTGGAATGAGAATGAGACTGGCTTGAATTGGGAATAAATCGATTTGAAAATGCCTCCTTTGAAATTCTCACTCTCAGCTTTCCCATTCTTGGACACGAAATTCACCATCACGTTTAAAAATATAAGTTAACATGGCTATTATTATTATTATTATTATTATTATTATTATTATTATTTGAATGTAGTGTTCTGGTCTTTTATGGGAAACAACGATGACCGGTGGCTGATATGGCTCATTTCATTCTAAATAGTGATAACCTTTTACTGTGGTGTGTGTGTGTGTGTGTGTGTGTGTGTGTGTGTGTGTAGGCAATTGGGCGTAAGTGAGCTCAGTTGTATGGAAATTCGTAGTAGTAGTTGGTTAATTTTTTGTGAGGTAACACTTTTGGTACCTCCAAACATTAAAAATGTATATAAAAAATCTAAAAACAATTTTCATTATTGGGAAAAAGATGTTAGTCCTAATTAGGTTAAGTTATAGTTAAAGTTTGGTTAGATTAGGTTAGGCTAGATTAGCGAGTGCTTCACTATTTAATGACTTAATAGAAAACATAGTTCGAGCCCTCAATTGCGCCCGAAACACTTATCACACCTTTCTCAGTCCGAGGGTACTAATTAGACTTGGTTGATTAGTTTTCAAGATATATGGGTTTAAAAAGGTCGATACCGCGTTCGCACACGTGTGTGTGTGTGTGTGTGGTGTGTGTGTGTGTGGGTGTAAGAGTGATTACAATAGGAGAGAGAAATTTAGTGTGTTCTTATGTTCAGTTGAGCTTTAACAGACTACATGAGTTGTCAGATTTTAATTTTGATTTCGACATGTAGAAATGTCAAATGAAATTACAAAAATGGTGAATCTTTTTCCACTCCTCTTTCTTCATTTGCAAACAAGAAAATTAAATAAAAAACGGAATGCAAACATGAATTTGGCATTTTTCTTTGGCTCAGGTTATCAATGCTGGAAGACAGCCATTTGAAATTACTCGTAGAACGACGGATTTTAATTAAGATCGTCAAAGATTTGCTTAAATAAGAGGTAGATAGATTTTATAGACGTTCAGGTCATCTTAAAGTCGGGTATGCCATATAATGTTCTCCTTCACGAAAATGAGTTCAGTGGTTACAAAGGCATTTGCATATGATATGAAAACGGATTCTTTTGTGATTATTGTTACATGATTCTCGTCTTATTTTACGGATGAAATGAAGAGACTAATTTTGTGTGATTACTATTTGCCATTTTAAATTCATAGCGACGTGATTCCATTATTCTCTTTCACAATGAATCTGTAAAAAGTATAAATGGAATTATACTACTACTGTAAAGGTTTACAAAACAATTACGAATTCTGAACTATTTTCTTGTCTTTTATTTTATTTTTTTTATGTTTTAAGAATATAAATAGTGTTTGCACGAAATTTTTAGTCAAATAAAATTTTGCATACGTATATTTCGACAAAATACAGTATTTTTGGCAAATGCGATTCAACAAACTCCAAATGCTTTCAACAACATTCATTTCATTTCGTCAACCCATCGATGTTGCGACACAAAAATCATATGAGCAGACCATCAACTAAATGGATATGACAAATATGCAAAATGTTTCGACATTGCAGTAGGAATGACGGTATGCATAAACAAAGTAGTACAATATTTTCTTATATATTATGAAGGAAACTAAATGACAAAGCGTTATGTAAATGACAATTATGAGTACACATTTGACAATAATCCTATCACTCTGTAGTTCGAGATTATTGCATTATTTATTAGACACAGCTATAATAACATGTACGTCAACCAGCCATGTTTCGCAACGTGGACCAATCGAAAGCGAATGAGTGTAATATGAGTTTTTTTCGGATTATGTATATATTCTAGATTAACCAGATTTTCCCAAGGTGACCGAACGAGAACTTCAGAATGCCACCGCGTTAGTATGATATTATCGTAATTCAACAGAAGACAGAGGAAAATTTATTGAAAGCCATAACAATGGTGAGGACTTTGTTGCATTGACCATATATATATACACAGGGATCAATGTGTTGCATAAATTGCCAGGTGTATTCTTGAGACAAAAGTAAAGAAAAAAAGACCATATAAACATAGTTCGAGAAACCAATAGGTTTCGAGCTATAGCACGCGACAGAAAAATGAAACTCTTAAAGATTTTTTACATTTTATGCAAATACACAGTGTGATACATTTACTTCATTAAATTAAATGTTCGAAATTCGTTCCTACTTCTTGAATGCATGCCTCAGCACGTCGCAAAATAGGATAGAGGAGAGATGGTTAAAGGAGGAAAATAAGTGAGTATGAACAAGTGAGGGAATGGTAATTAGCGGTAGCTTACGATGAGAGGGGTAAAGAGAGAGAGAGAGAGAGAGAGAGAGAGAGAGAGAGAGAGAGAGAGAGAGAGAGAGAGAGAGAGAGTAGGTGATGAGGTGAGACACGCTGGTCGGCTTAAACTGGCGAATACCTCCATCTCTGCTACGGCCCCAGGCAGAACGCCATTGCGAACAATGGTGCACCAGCTCATTTCGCCCGTTTAAAGAGAGAATATCTCGATGTGTGTATCCTGAGAGGTGGATAGGGCGCGATAGTCCTATTCCGTAGCCACCTCGGTCACCAAATTTAAATCCTCTTGATTATTACTTCTGGGGTCATTTAAAAAGCCTAGTTTATGTTATAGAAGTCCGAGCACGTGATGAATTGTGGCAACGAGTTCGAGACAATTGCGAAACGATCTGCAATACTGCAGGAATTTTTGAGTGTCAGACAATCACTGGTGCGACGTGCTGAGGTATGCATTCAAGAAGTAGGAACGAATTTAGAACATTTACTTTAATGAAGCAAATGTATCACACTGTGTATTTGCATAAAATGTGAAAAGTCTTTCAGAGTTTCATTTTTCTGTTGCGTGCTATAGCTCAAAACCTACGGGTTTCTCGAACTATGCTTATACGGTCTTTTTTCTTTACTTTTCTCTCAAGAATATACCTTGCAATTTATGAAACACATTGGTACATCACCCTTTGTGTATATATATATATATATATATATATATATATATATATATATATATATATATGATGAATAAAACCACGAAGGAAAGGAAACCCAGAATGGTGCTGAAGCGCTTTCGTCTAATGACATCCCCAGAAACAGTGAAGTAAATAAAGAGTTCGAGACTATATATAGGTCACAAATATATATATATATATATATATATATATATATATATATATATATATATAAATAATAATAATAATAATAAATTTAGAAATAAAAATTGTGGGAGGAGCATACAAATTTGGAAGGAAAACTACTAATCTTAGCACTTTGCCCTTCTTGTCTAAATCTGTTCTGAACGAATTCAACACAAGATCAAATGGATTGTTTCCAACCAATTTTATAGATAATACCTGAATGATATATAGGTCACAAAAAAAAATAAATAAATAAAAATAAATTGAAAAATAAAAATTGCAAGAGGAGCATACAAATTTATAAGGGAAAACTACCAAAGTTTTAGCACTCTGCCCTTCTTGTCTAAATCCATTCTGAACGAATTCAAAACAACAGGATCAAGTTGAAAAAGACCTTGGCTCATGTTAAAGTTATTTGTAAGTTGGATAATAGCAGACTCAAGAATATTTCTATTAACAATGTTGCTAGAGTGAAACAAAACTGAAGCATTATTCCAATCAATACAGTGGGATAACTTTGACAAATAGACAAAAAGGGCACTGGACGACTGTCCCGTTCCAACGGAATATTGATGCTGTTTTACACGCGTGTGCAAATCCTTTCCCGTCTGTCCAGTGTGAAAGGAATCACATTGTTTACAAGCAATTTTATAGATAATGCCTAAATTATTGGTGGAGCTATTTTTTACTATGACGTTTTTCACAATATTGTTACATGAAAATACTACATTAATATCCAAAAGTTTAAGTACATTAGCAATGCCTAAAAAGCCCTGAAAAAATGGAAATACTAAAATATTCTTTGACAAAGTGCGAGTGTTATTATTCACACGATAGAAGGTTCGTTTTACCTTGTTAAGACAAGATTCCATAAACGCAGGTGGGTATCACAGATCACTTCTAATACCGTTGATTTTTTCCAATTCGGCATCGATGTATTCCGGACTGACGATCCTAAGAGCGCGGAGAAACATTGAAGAAAATATGGCCTTCTTAATAGGGCCAGTCCGGAATACATCGATGCCGAATTGGGAAAAATCAACGGTATTGGAAGTGATCTGTGCTACCCACCTGCGTTTATGGAATCTTGTTTTAACAAGGCAAAACGAACCTTCTATCGTCTGAATAATAACACTCGCACTTTGTCAAAAAATATTTTAGTACTTCCATTTTTTCCGGGCTTTTTAGGCATTGCTAATGAACTTAAACTTTTGGATATTAGTGTAGTATTTTCATATAACAATAATGTGAAAAATATCATAGTAAAAAATAGCTCTACCAATAATTCAGGCATTATTTATAAAATTGGTTGTAAACAATGTGATTCCCTTTACATTGGTCAGACGGGAAAGGATTTGCACACGCGTGCAAAACAGCATCCAGCATCAATATTCCGTTAGAACGGGACAGTCGTCCAGTGCCCTTTTTGTCCATTTGTCAGAGTTATCCCACTGTATTGATTGGAATAATGCTTCAGTTTTGTTTCACTCTAGCAACATTGTTAATAGAAATATTCTTGAGTCTGCTATTATCCAACTTACAAATAACTTTAACATGAGCCAAGGTCTTTTTCAACTTGATTCTGTTGTTTTGAATTCGTTCAGAAAGGATTTAGACAAGAAGGGCAGAGTAGTTTGGTAGTTTTCCCTTAAAAATTTGTATGCTCCTCTTACAATTTTTATTTTTCAATTTATTTTCATATTTTTTTAATTTTTTGTGACCTATATATCATTCAGGCATTATCTATAAAATTGGTTGTAAACAATCCATTTGATCTTGTGTTGAATTCGTTCAGAACAGATTTAGACAAGAAGGGCAAAGTGCTAAGACTGGTAGTCTTCCTTACAAATTTGTATGCTCCTCCCACAATTTTTACTTCTATATTTATTATATATATATATATATATATATATATTATATATATATATATATTTCTTGAGTTGAGTTTGAACGACGGTTCAGAATCGACTTGCGGTCGACCCCTTTGCAGCATCCCACCTCATTTGCGTGACTTGGTGAAGGAGGGAATTGCTCTCTGATCTCCTCCTGCCCTCGTAGCCAGCCACGCATGGTTGGTCAGGAAATTTGCACATGAATCTTTCCAGCTGGTTCTTGAAGTAATTCAGGGCGGTGTGCTGGAGATTCCTCACTTCTTTTGGAAGGACATTGAAAAGCTTGGGGCCCCGTATTCTGAGGGTATTTTCCATCCTAGTTTTCATGGCCCCTTGTCCCACCGCAGCTGGGACTGTACAAAATCTGCCTCTTCTCTCATTCCAGTTTGTTTCTATTTCATTTTTGAACTTACGGACAGAGCCCTCAAGTATTTCTCATATGTATATTATTGTGTACTGCTCGCGCCTTCTTTCAAGAGAGTAGAGTTTCAGGGATTGTAATCGAGACCAGTAGTCTTCACCTTCCGTTTCCTCTATCTTAGACGTAAAACTCCTTTGTATAGCTTCAATGCTCGCAATGTCTCTTTTCCTGTGTGGGTTTGTGAGTACTGAGCAATACTCAATTATTGGTAGGATTAGACTCTCCCATAATTTAAGCATGATGTTTGCTTTTCTGCTGCGGAAGCTCCTCCAGATGATTCCCATTATTTTTCTAGCTGTTGTGATTTTGATTTTATAGTGCTCTCTGAATTCTGCATCCGACGACATTATTACTCCAAGATCCCTGACTTGTGGATTTGGTGTTATCTGTTTGGCTTGCGGAGTTTTGTACCCTTTTTTCTGTAGCTCTTTGTTATTACCATATCTTAGAAGTTGGAATTTTTCTTCGTTGAACTTCATATTGTTGTCTTCTGCCCACTGGAATAATGTTTCAATGTCGTTTTGTAATTTTCTTATGTCATCTTCGTTCAATATTTTCTTACATATCTTTGTGTCATCTGCGAAGCATGATACAATACTGTCCTTAATATCTGCATCAATATCTGCAATCATTATTATGAACAGCAAGGGAGCTAATACTGTCCCTTGTAGGACAGAGCTCACGACTTCCGAGACTTCCGATTTAACTCCGTTTACCACCACTCTTTGCGTTCTTTGCGTCAAGAAACTAAATATCCACCTTCCTAGCTCTCCAGTAATTCCTGTATCCTTAAGTTTGTGTGCGATGATTCCATGGTCACATTTATCGAAGGCTTTAGCAAAGTCAGTATATATTACATCAATGTTTTGTCCTCGACACAATGTTTCCAATATTTTCTCTTGGTGGTTTAGTAGCTGTGACAGGCATGATCTACCCGCCCTGAAGCCATGTTGATTTGTGTTGTATAAGTCTTTTTCTTGTAGGTAATAGGTAGTTTTGTCTCTACTTATGCGTTGAAAACACTTTATAAGGTGTGAGGTGAGGGCCACTGGCCGATAATTTTGGGGCATTGTTCTGTTACCACCTTTAAATAGGGGGGGCAATGTTCGCGTTCTTTAAGGGGAGTGGAATTTGTCCTGTGTCGAGTGATTTCCTCCATAGTAAGTATAGCGGTTTTGCAATACACTCTTTACATTTCTTCAGAAATGTGGCACTCCATGTGTCTGGCCCTGGCGCTGAATTGTCTCGTATCTGTGATAAGGCCGTAATTACATCTCCTTCCGTGAACTCGAAGTCCAATAATAGGTTTGTGCCGAGATTTGTTCTTGGTTGATCTGTATCAATGTCGGAAAACTCGTCTGGGTTTTCCACTTCCATCTCAGACTTAGGGGTGCTAAATACAGATTTAAATTGTTCCCTAAGCAATTCACTTATTTCTTTCGGTTCATTTGTGTATTCGGCCTCCCCGTCTATCAACGGTCCAATACTCTCCTTACACTGCATTTTCCTTTTCGCAAACGTGTAGAAGTATTTTGGGTTATTTTTTACGTTTTCTGCTACCTTGTTTTCCTCCTCGTTTGTCTTATGTATGAATGTTTGCTTTAGGTCCATTTCTATTTCACGTTTTCTCCCTAATTTGAGTCTCTTTGCATCAGTTCTGCATCTGTGGAGATGTTTTACGGTTTGTCTTCGTTGTCTGAATGGAGTCCTGATTTTCCTCTCGAGCTTGCTACGTTTTCTTTCCTGTCTCTCTGGAATATGTTTCAGTATTATAGGTATTATATATATATATATATATTTTTTTTTGTGACCTATATATAGTCTCGAACTCTATTTACTTCAGTGTTCTTGAGGATGTCATTAGACGAAAGCGCTTGAGCACCATTCTGTGTTTCCTTTCCTTCGTGGTTTTATTCATCATAAATATTTTTCACGTATTACTTTCGTGAAATAATTTTCATATATATATATATATATATATATATATATATATATATATATATATATATATATATCGTGCTCATAAAAATACCGATATAATTGAAAGGAATATTCTAGAATGTGCATTTATCCATTTTAAAAATAATTTCAATAACAGTGCGGGAATGTATAAAATTGACAATATCCTGTTAAAATACCTTTTACTTTTAATCAGTGTTTGTTAACCTTGTGGTAATCTCTCTTTGTTCTCTGTTCCGTTGTAAATATGTATATATTTTCGTCATCTCGCCTTCTCTCTTCATTCCCTGACGAGGTGTCCTGCTGAATACACGAAAAACTTTGGAATAATATTTTCTCTTTCTTTGTGGTTTGCATTATATATATATATATATATATATATATATATATATATGCAAGGAGAATATATAACAGACTTTGATTTTACACCAGAAGATGTAGCGAGAGCTATAGGACAAATGAAACCACATTCAGCTGCAGGTCCGGACAATTGGAACGCATTATTGATTAAAAACTGTAAAAATGAAATAGCTACACCTTTATACTGGATATGGAGAAGATCCCTAGACACGAGAAATACCGAGCATCTTGAAAAGAGCAAACATTGTCCATATATATAAAGGAGGGGACAGATCTCAAGCAAAGAACTATAGATCAGTGTCACTGACGTTCCACCTCACCAAAGTATTTGAAAGAGTAGTCAGAGAGAAAATTTATGATATCCTGGAGACACGGGAAAGATTGAACGAAAATCAGCATGGATTCCGATCAGGTAGATCATGCCTATCACAACTAATAGAACACTACAACAATATTCTAGATGCATTGGAAGGCATTGACAACTACGATGTTATATACACAGATTTTGCTAAAGCGTTCGATAAATGTGACCATGGGATAATAGAACATAAAATTAAATATATGGGAATAACAGGCAAAGTCGGAAAATGGATATACAACTTCCTTAGAGATCGTCTGAAGGTCGTCAAAATTCAAAGTATATCATCATCAGAATCGGAATTACGCAGCTCAGTACCACAAGGGACAGTACTGGCCCGACTCCTGTTCATTATCATGCTAACAGACATAGACAGCGGAGTAAACAGCAACAGTATAGTAACATCCTTTGCAGACGATACAAAGATCAGCAGAAAAATCAGCGATGTACATGACGTGGAGGCCTTGCAGAGGGACACGAACAAAATATACAAATGGTCAGAAGACAACAACATGTCATTCAACGCCGAGAAATTTCAGCTCTTGAGATATGGTAGAAAAGAAGAACTTAAACAGACTGCATATTATGCTCCAGATAGACAGGAAATTCAGAGAAGCACGAAAGCGATCGATCTCGGGATAATAATGACAGATGATGCGAAATTCGAAACACAAAATCAGATAGCGATAAATAAAGAAAAAAGAGTCGCCGGACAGGTACTAAGAATGTTCAAGAGAAGGGACAGGACAGTAATGATTCCCCTGCTAAAAACACTGATTATACCAAAACTTGAATACTGCTCAGTTTTGACGTCCCCATATAAAATGGAAGAAACTAATAAACTAGAAGAAACGCAAAGGCATTTCACAGCCAAGATTGATGGCTGCAAAGAACTCAACTACTGGGAAAGACTACGTAAACTAAATCTGTACTCACTGGAAAGAAGAAGAGAGAGGTACATCATCATCTACATATGGAAAATGATCGAAAAACTGGTACCAAACCTAAAACTAAACCCAATTACCATTCAAACAACACTGGAAAATAGGAAAGGCAGAATGTGTAGTGTTCCCAAATTAAAGGCCCGACAAGGGACTTCCTCAACCCTGAAGGAAAATAGCTTGGTTGTCAGGGGGCTAAGACTTTTCAACCAGCTTCCTAAGGACCTCATAAACGTAACGGGGGTCAAAGTTGAAGTCTTCAAGAAAAGACTGGATGCCTGGCTCAGGACAGTACCAGATGAGCCGGGCGTGCCTGGCTATGTACGGTGGAGAGCGCAAGAAAGCAACTCGCTCCTCCACCAGGCCAGACCTAGAGGCGGGGCCACCAGCTTAATCTCCGTGTGAAGAGAGACCAACGCACGAAACAACATAAGGGTCAAAGGTAAGGTATATATATATATATATATATATATATTAAAATGACCGGGATTACAACATCTGAGCGATTTGACATGCTATCGACATGTATATTTTGGGTTAGATTAATTTAGGTTAGGTTAAGTTGTTAGTTTCTAGAGTGTCGACGTTATGGCCTTGTCAATCCGATGAGTAGGATGGCTGTAGAGGTAAAAGAACAACGGCCTATACTATTATTCCAAGCTGTCATATATTCAAGCGGAACGAATTAAAAAAATGAGCCTATACCTATTTTGTCGACAGGACCAAGCACTCGTCACTCTAAAAAACAACTTAACCTAACCTAATCTAGCGTAACTTAAGATAACCAAACTTAACCTAACGCTCAGTAACTTGTCGATTGTTCGGTTTCGTCGATCAGATGTCCATAGTCCGTTAAGCAAACGTTAAGCAAATCTCTCTCTCTCTCTCTCTCTCTCTCTCTCTCTCTCTCTCTCTCTATATATATATATATATATATATATATATATATACATATTATTTACGATTCTCAAATGTACAGTGTTTCAAAAGTCCGGAATCACAGGAATATTTATTTGACAATGACACTCTATATATATATATATATATATATATATATATATATATATATATATATATAAAAATATTTCCTATGACTTTGAACTTTTGCAACACCCTGTATATTAACCTTTCATGATTTCATTGTAAATATGTGAAACAGTGATGAAACTCAATGGACATCGCCTAAAATATCGATATTTAAATGAGCATTTAAATGTTTATTCCTAAACTGACTGTCTTTCAAACTTGATAATATATCAAAGGTGGAATGGTTTGCCTAAACATTTTGCTTCGTTGTCGAATTCATCACAACTTTGTCAAAAATGGTGGTACTTTGTCAGTTTGTTGTATGTTTTGTCATATTTCTTTTGCAAAACACTTGTAGTATTCTTTATATTTTATTATACAGGGTGTTCAAAAAGAAACGTGACCCATGGGAGAATGCATGCTTATTAGTAAATTACAAACATTGTTGAATGTGTTGGCCATTATGATTTGGCATAAGTGTACACGACGAATCATGTTATCGAACACATGTTTCAATGTCTTTCTTGATATGCCGTCTACTGTATTCTGAATGTTGACCTGTAGTTTATCCAGTGCATTAAGGTGATTTAAATACATAGTGTTCCTTAAAAACCTTTCTTGAACTGTGAATGCCATTCTTGTACTTAATGAACACTGAAACAGAAAGAAAAAGACAATGATATATGCAGTATGAACTCTCCAATGGGTTGCGTTTCTCTTTGAACATTCTGTATTATAACTATCTGCATATTCACTACATCCGCACTCCCCCCTAAAATATACACATCAATCTATATATACACACACACACACACACACACACACACACAGTATATATATATATATATATATAAAATTTTCGCTGCCAGTGGTGATGAACCACGAACGAAGCCTTGTCGGTACGTTGACCCTCTGTATACTTAGCAATGATACTGACCTCAAACTGCTCGTACCATGACTGGGTGCATGGGCAAAACGGTGCTTTACGTAAAACAGTGAAACTTTTCGTTAAACATAAATTGAATCTATTAACACGTGTCTGAACGCTTATAATAGTATATATATATATATATATGTATGTGAAAGTATAGTCAGAGAGAAAATCTAAATCTATGAATTCTTGGAGACATTGGAAAGATTCAACGGAAATGAACACGGATTCCGATCAGGAAGATCATGCCTATCACAACTTATAGAGCGTTATAACAATATCCTAGATGCACTTGAAGGCAATAAAAACTATGATGTCATATACACGGATTTTGCTAAAGCTTTCGACAAATGCGATCATGGTATAGTAACACATAAAATGAAACATATGGAAATAACAGGCAAAGTGGGAAAATGGATCTACAACTTCCTTAGAAATCGACTACAGGTGGTCAAAATTCAAGGTGTATCATCATCAGAATCAGAAGTACGCAGCTCAGTACCACAACGTACAGTGCTGACCCCATTCCTGTTCATTATCATGCTAACAGACATAGACAGAGGAGTAAACAGCAACATTATAGTAACATCCTTTGCAGACGATACAAAGATCAGCAGAAAAATCAGCGATGCAAACGAAGTAGAGGCCTTGCAGAGAGACACAAACAAAATATACAAATGGTCAGAAGACAACAATATGACATTTAACACCGAGAAATTTCAGCTCTTGAGATATGGTAGAAATGAGGAACTTAAAAAGACTGCATATTATGCTCCAGATAGGCAACAAATTCAGAAAAGCACGAAAGCCGTCGACTTCGGGGTAATAATGACCGATGATGCCAAATTCGAGACACAAAATCAGATAGCAATAAACAAAGCAAAAAGAGTGGCGGAACAGGTACAAAGAACGTTCAAAAGGAGGGACAAGACAGTAATGATTCCCCTGCTGAGAACAAGAACACTGATCATACCAAAACTTGAATACTGCTCAGTTTTGACGTCCCCATATAAAAAGAAAGAAATTAATAAACTAGAAGAAACGCAGAGACATTTCACAGCCAAGATTGATGGCTGCAAAGAACTCAACTACTGAGAAAGACTACGCAAACTAAATCTGTACTCCCTGGAAAGAAGAAGAGAGAGGTATACCATAATCTACATATAAAAAATTATCCAAAAACTGGTACCAAACCTAAAACTAAACCCAATTACCATTCAAACAACACTGGAAAATAGGAAAGGCAGAATGTTTAGTGTTCCCAAATTAAAGGCCTGACAAGGGACCTCCTCAACTCTGAAGGAAAATAGCTTGGTTGTCAGGGGACCAAGAATTTTCAACCAGCTTCCAAAGGACCTCAGAAACATTACAGGGGTCAAAGTTGGTCTTCAAGAGAAGACTAGATGCCTGGCTCAGGACGGTACCAGATGAGCAGAGTGAACCTGGCTATGTACGATGGAGAGCGCAATAGAGCAACTCGCTCCTCCACCAAGCCAGGACTAGAGGCGGGGCCACCAGCTTGACATTCGTGTGAAGACCAACGAACGGAACCCAAACAAGGTTAACAAGGTATATATATTATATATATATATATATATATAATATGTTAACCTCTCCGTTCGAAGTTGACGGGGTTTCTGGTTAGGTGGCAGCAACAGAATTGTTACTCTGATACAGTATAGGAAATCGCAGAAGTTTCTCTTATTCTACTCTCCGATTTCTTCTTGTAGTGGATCGGAGGATTCTGTGAGGCTTACTAAATTCTCTGAAGGTTCCCCAATTTTTCTTATAAGGTATCGGGAAATTTTAAAAAATTGGAGAAATTTCATGGTCTTTTATACTGAATATTTACTGATAACATTATTATTTAATGCTGATCTGTTTTTGTTTTCATTCTTAATATGCTGATTTACTTTGCAAAACATTTAAAGACAAAACTAGTATTTTTTGTTGTAGCAGTGTCTAGACTGCTAAGCAAGAGGAAGCCATATTTTTATTCCAAACCGCATATTGACAGATCTGATGTTATGATGATCTGCCGAGTTAACTAAAAATTGAAATTGAAATATGCCTTCCCATCACGAATTACAAACAAATATGCACATGGGCGAAAATTAAAGGCTTAAGATTAAAAATTAAACGTTAAGCAGGACATGACTTGATCTTTTACAACGAAAAGGAAATGTATACAGGAAATGAACAAGATTACATTATTAAGCTAAGTCTACGAAAATTATTAAGTTGTTTAAAAAGAAATAATTAACCAATTATAAAATAGAAAGCAAATCAAAATTTTATCCAAACTCGTGTCAGCGTTATACGATTTTGGACTTGATATGTGAAAATGAATATATGAAAAAGAATATAAGGATTATATAAATATACGAAGTATACGAATGAACACAAGAATTATATGAATGAATATAAGAATTATATGAATGTAGGAATTATCCATTGTTCATTTTTACACACACACACACACACACACACACACACATATATATATATTCAACTTATCGAATGAGCACTTAAAATATGCCAATGCCGTAGTATGTTAGCATATATCATTGCTCTTATCAGCCATGCTTGCAGAGTTCATGAGGGTATATGTCTTGCCCCTGGTCAAAAATAAATATGGAGACATTCTGTCTAGCAATAATTACAGGCCTATTGCTGTCGCTTCCTGCTTCTCGAAACTACTAGAAAAACTCATGTTACTCCGATTAAATGATTACCTATGAATATCTCCTAATCAGTTTGGTTTTAAAAGGTCCCACTCAACTGACCTGTGTATCTATGTACGGGACTCCAATAAACCTTAGCCCCCCTCCGCCCATGGCCTAAACCATTAGAGGTACAGTAAAACTAAACATACCTTACAAAAGAGAATTTAATCCTGCATTTAATGAGAAACAATTAAAACTTGGTGTTTCCGCCATTGGCTTCCAAGACAGCCTGAATTCGCTTTGGGTAGCTTGCCAAAAGTGACGTCAATAGATCTTCATCGTTACGCAAATTTGCTAAAACAGTTTCAATGTGTTGCGTCATTGTATCCTTCGAAAATCGATTTGCTGCAGGTTCTTGAAACAAGAGACATTCAACCTTGTCCTTTATAGCTGATCCAATGTGTTCACAGACGTTCAGGTCAGGAGAATTTCCTGGCCATTCTTCATTTCCAAAGAAATCGATCTCATGGTTCCGCAACAACTGTTGAATGGCTAATGCCTTAAAGCAGGGGGCCTTATCGTGCAGAAGTGTGACCTGATCGACATCCATAACATTGTTGGGGTTTCTTAGAAAAGGAATGACATGCTGGGATAGAATAATATCACGAAAATACTGTCCATCCCAACTCTGACCATTTGGCTTCAGCACCCACATGAGCTTCTTTGCAGTGAACAAAACAAACACCAACACAGTCTGGACTTTTTAATAATTCGCGATAATGTTCATTGTCATCGATTTCATCTGGTGTTGTGGCTCACACTCGATCATTTTGGTAGTTAGGCCGACGTGTTACGTAAACAAAAAATCCATCGGAGACAGCTAAATGCATGAAATCATCCACATCCCAATCTTCAAGATAATGGGCAAACCACATTCTGTCATCGATGTTAAGTTGAGTTTTTCTTGGCTTCGGAAGTTCATACCAAGGCTTTAAACCTTGCCTATGACGGTACAGTCGAATGATCTCACCACTAACGATCTTTCCTCTCAACACTTCGATCTCTCTAGAAAGTTTAGCACAGCTGCTTTTCCGCTTACGCGTACCGCTTTCAATGATGTCCTTTGTTTCCTGAGAGAGTGGCAAATTTGGGCTCCCAGATTTGGTTGTATCCATTTCACATTCATCCTAAGTTTTATTCCAATTTCTTTTGACGAAGTCCTCACTTCTTCGCAACTTTTTGGCAACCCATGAACGTGTTATAAAGGTGGCTCCAGCATTACGAGCTTCCCGAAATGTTATTGCTCGTATGCGATCTATCACACGTTGCCTCTCCGAATGACCAATTAATTGAGAAGCCATTATATTATCACTTTATCAGCTAGAGTAATTTTAATACCTGCAATAAATAAAGAATTTGATATATTTTTATAATCACTAAAAACTATTTCGATACAAGTAAAATGTAAGCTGCAAATGGGGGGCTAAGGTTTTTTGGAACCCCTTACTTCAAGAAACAATATCTAAATAAAGGTGGCAAACAATGATTGCCCCCCTCCCCCTGCACAGATGAAACTAATAGAGGTACAAAAAAACTGATTGTTGCAACTTTTAAACAATTTAATTCTACGTCTAAACAAAACCACTCAATAGTTAGTGTTGCCTCCTTGTGCTTGGCGGACGGCTTCAAGTCGGCAAGGGTGGGAGGTGAGGAGAGATTCGAAAAGGTCAGTGTCGTACTCAAGATTTCGGAGGATTGTTTCGATGTGCTGCTCCATGGTCTGGCGGCAGAATCGGGTGGCTGGTGGTTCAGCAAGCATCAGGGGTTCCACTCGGTCTTTCAGGATGGATCCTGAAAGATTTTGCCGCTGGACCATGGCGCAGCACATGGAAACAATCCTCCGAAATCTTGAGTACGACACTGACCTTTTCGAGTCTCTCCTCACCTCCTACCCTTGCCGACTTGAAGCCGTCCGAAGCACAAGGAGGCAACACCAACTATTGAGTGGTTTTGTTTAGACGTAGAATTAAATTTTCTAAAAGATGCAACAATCAGTTTTTTGTACCTCTATTAGTTTCATCTGTGCAGGAGGGGGGGGCAATCATTGTTTGCCACCCCTTACATTGACAGTAATTCAACTATTTATAGCTGTTTCCTAGATATAAGTAAGGCATATGATAGAGTGAACCACAATATTTTATTTAAAAACTAGAAGACAAGAAGGTTCCCATGTACATATTGAATTTATTGAAATTTTGGTATTCCCACCAATCTTTTACCGTTAGGTGGGCAATGTACTATCCGAATGTTGTGGCTCCTCTTGCGGGGTGAGACAAGGCTCCTTGCTCTCCCCTATGCTGTTTAATGTGTATATTGACGGATTAATTGCTTCACTTAATGAGGCAACAGTGGGATGTTGTATAGATAACACAAGGATAAATAACTTAGTTTATGCTGATGATATAGTGTTAATAAGTCCCTCTGTTAAAGGTCTGGATCGGCTACTAAAAGTCTGCAAAGTATATTCGCAGAAACATGATATTCTTTTTAATGTTACAAAAACTAAGGTATGCAATTTCATCCTAAAAGCTCTAATCAGCCAGCTGATATTAGGTTTAAAATGAATGGTGAAGTAATTGAGGAAGTACAAAAGGTTAAGTATTTCGGTCAAACTATTACCAGCTACTTGAGTGATGACTCGGATATAAGAAAACCATCTCTAAGCCTTTGGGCTAAAGCGAATATGACTATAAGGAACTTTCGGTTCTGTACAAGTGAAGCTAAAGACACTCTCTTTCGTACTTTTTGCAGTAATATATACTGCAGCAACTCTGGGTGAATTATAAAAAAGGTTCTGGCAGAACCAGTGGCGGCTCGTGACTAAAAATTCTAGGGGTGCTGTCTCTAAGAATGGGCTGAAATAATTACTGAAATAAAAGGATGAGCAATGAATAAAAGTTTCAAAAGTTATTGAAAAAGTTATTCAGTGAGCTCATCCTTATATTGTTCTGGATTATTTCAATTGTAAATAAAAAATTTAGGGGTGCTGCAGTTCCGCAGTGTCTACCCACGAGCCGCCACTGGGCAGAACCCTAAATTTGCTGTACAACAGGTCTTTTAGACTCTTACATAAATTACCCCCGAGATGCTCAGCTTCGCAAATGTTTGCTATCCGTAATGTCCCGAGCTTCCAGGAAATAACAAGACGTGCTCAGTACAGTTTAATTCAAAGAATTAAAAAATCAACCAACCTGATTATCCAAGCTATCCATGAATCCTGCCGTTTATCCTCTAAGCTATGGAATTCTTGGTACGAAATCGTCTGTCTGTAGCTCCACTTAACTCCGACATTACTGTATTATTTCTAATCAATTGTATATATTTCTATCCTTAGTATGTGAACTGTCATTGTATTAATAATATTTGTCATATGGGCTAGTTGCCAATAAACCTTTTCATTTTAATTTTCATATATATATAATATATATATATATATATATATATATATATATATATATATATGATAAATAAAACCACGAAGGAAAGGAAACACAGAATGGTGCTCAAGAGCTTTCGTCTAATGACATCCTCAGGAACACTGAAGTACATAAAGAGTTACAGCCTATATATAGGTTACAGAAAATATATATATATATATATATATATATATATATATATATATATATATATATATATATATATATACACAATAAATGGAGAAATAAAAATTAAAATTAAAAATTAAACATTAAAGGATTGTGGGAGGAGCATACAAATTTGTAAGGAAAAACTACCGATTTTTAGCACAAGATCAAATGAATTGTTTCCAACCAATGTTATAGATAAAAAAAAAAAATACAAATTTATACTGGAAATCTGCCCGGGTTTTAGCACTCTGCCCTTCTTGTTTAAGGTTCGATGTATATAAAAATAAATTGAAAAATAAAAGTTATTAGAGTAGCATACAAGTTTACCAAAGATTTAGCGTTCTACCCTTCTTATCTAAATCTGTTCTGAAGGAATTCAAAACAACAGGATCGAGTTGAAAAAGACCTTTGCTTATGTTGAAGTTATTTGTAAGTTGGATAATGGCAGACTCAAGAATATTTCTATTAACAATGTTGCTAGAGTGAAATAAAACTGAAGCATTATTCCAATCAATACAGTGGGATAACTCTGACAAATGGACAAAAAGGGCACTGGACGACTGTCCTGTTCTAACGGAATATTGATGCTGTTTTATACGTGTGTGCAAATCCTTTCCCTTCTGACCTATGTAAAAGGAATCACATTGTTTACAACCAATTTTATAGATAATGCCTGAATTATTGGTAGGGCTATTTTTTACTATGATATTTTTCACAACATTGTTATATGAAAATACTACATTAATATCCAAAAGTTTAAATACATTAGCAATGCCTAAAAAGCCCGGGAAAAATGGAAGTACTAAAATATTTTTTGACAAAGTACGAGTGTTATTATTCACACGATAGAAAGTTCGTTTTGCCTTGTTGAGACAAAATTCCATAAACGCAGATGGATAACACAGATCACTTCCAATACCGTTGATTTTTTCTAATTCGGCATCGATGTATTCCGGACTGGCGATCCTAAGGGCGCGGAGAAACATTGAAGAAAATATGGCCTTCTTAGTAGGGGTCATTAGACGAAAGCGCTTGAGCACCATTCTGTGTTTCCTTTCCTTCGTGATTTTATTCATCATAAATATTTTTCACGTGTTACTTTAGTGAAATAATTTTCATATATTTTATATATATATATATATATATATAACGTAAAGAACGACCCTTGTATAGGAGATATTCCGCGGAAGACGAGAGAGAGAGAACGAAACAAATGAAAAAATGAGGTAACCTCCCGGGAATCGAACCCGGGATCTTCCGATTGCCGGTCAGATGCGATACCATTACACCATGGGCCTCACTCTTCCAAATGCCGTAATTCTTCGACATACTCGCAGAAACCAATGCCCCAAGGGGGCACCTCCCGCATGCCGTAACATTATATACATTCAACTGCAAAGAACACGCAATATAAATAACGTAAAGAACGACGCTTGTATAGGAGATATTCGGCGCAAGACGAGAGAGAGAGAACGAAACAAATGAAAAAATGAGGTAACCACCCGGGAATCGAACCCGGGTTTCTGCGAGTATGTAGAAGAATTATGGCATTTGGAAGAGTGAGGCCTATGGTGTAATGGTATCGCATCTGACCGGCAATCGGAAGATCCCGGGTTCGATTCCCGGGTGGTTACCTCATTTTTTCATTTGTTTCGTTCTCTCTCTCTCGTCTTCCGCGGAATATCTCCTATACAAGCGTCGTTCTTTACGTTATTTATACTGCGTGTTCTTTGCAGTTGAATGTGTATATATATATATATATATATATATATATATATATATATATATATATATATATTCTGAGTTTTTATAAAGCTTTCAATGGCTTTAAAGTTTTAATAACTTTATACCTCTTTGATGGAAAAAAATAGTAAACGTCGTTATGAAGCTTAAGTATCATTTTTTTCTTTTTGTGACTAAGCTAAATATACAGAGTGTTAACAACAGTAAATAGACACCAGGATGATTGTCATCAAGAACAAATGGCAAAGCTCCTCAATGGAATGCCAGAACGTATGATACCGTTACATAATGAAAAGGGAAAAGCAACACGATTCTACATATATTGATTCAATAAATATTATTATTTATTGACTTTCCTGTGGAAAAACTGAAGGTGTCTATTTACTTCTGTCACCCCTCTGTAGATTAGGCCAGAAGACTCTGCGTTGAAGGCTCTTGTACAAACAAGACTACACTTCAAACCAAAGCGGCGACAGTTGAAGAGAGAGTAAACTGTGCTTTGTGGTTCGCCGAATTTAAATTGATTACAAAAGTAATACGGAAGTTCGGAACCCATCACAAGAAAGATTTACCATGTAAAAACTCGGAAACTGAATGAAAAATTTAAGGAAACAGTCACTGGGTGATAAAAAACGCTTCGGTAGACCAAAAATCGGTGAAAAACTGTAACAGCTGTTCGAGATGTATTTGAAAGAAGATCAAAAACATCACTTGCGGAGTTTTAAAGGAGATCAGCATTGCAGCATCAACAGGGCATAAAGTACTGAAGGTGAATTAACGTGGAAGAGGTTTATGTCGTTAAGCTACACTTTTGCGAATTGGTTATAACGAAAATCAAAGATCCTAACTCTTTGCAGCAGTTAATATTTTGAGATGAAGTGAAATTCCATCTCAGTGGAAATGTTAACCACCACAAATGCCGCACTGGAGTAATTGAAAAACCAATGAGCTTTGGCATTGTCACAGGGACTCTCCTAAGGTCACTGTGTGATGCGTTTTATGAAAGTCACAGGCCAGTGAGCCTTCTTTTTTTGAGAAGACGACCGTAAATGGAGATTGCTACCTTACCTTACTGCAGAAATCATTCTCCCGCAGCTCACGGCCTTTAATCCTGTGAAACAGACAAAATTTTTACAAGACTGTCATTATGCCTGGCATGTTAAAGAATTTTTTGACGAAAATTTCTTACCAAAATGGATTAGCAGTAAAGGAAAATTTCCGTGGTCATTACCTTCGCCAGACCTAATCTCCATAGCCTTTGGATTTCATTTTGCAGAATTGAAGTCGTGAATCCAAACAACCGTGCGCCAAATCTCACAGAAACAAATCTAAAATCTCTTCAAATCCTTGTCAAATAGAGTTTTACGTTGTATTACCCAAAATGGAGAATAAGTTAAAGTATAGTGTTTGTCGAAAATATGCAAACAACTTGGATAGTTAAGCTTTATAACACCGTTTACTATTTTGTCCTTTCTGAAAGAGGTAAAAAGTTATTAAGTTTAAAAACCACTCAAAATATTTATAGTAACTTGGGGAAAAATAAATAAAAAAAAAAAATGTATGTATATACAGTATATATATATATACACACACATATATAAAATTTTTTCCATGGAAAGACCAGCTTTTCGAATACATTTGACAGAATTGATATACGACCATGAATAAGTGGATTATCGGAGGTGTGAATTCTTTGCATTCGAATGTACTGAACTCGTCTGCAGATATTTATGTCAAAGAAATTCACGCCACTGTTACTGAATATTGGAAGAAAAAAAAAGGCAGAAAAATAGGCTCAAACTGTACTGAGGCAGTTTGGCCTTATATTACAAACTAATATAGTTTATTAGCATCGCATGTAAAAGTAAGGTTATTTTATAGCAAGGTTCCGCGAAGGGTTGAAATTTGGAAAGGATTCTTTGGCCTGAAAAGTTTGAACCACTGAACTCGTACATTTTTTAATTATTCTAGCAGTTGTAGATAAATGGAGAGAAAAGCAAATGTCCCTACAGACATTTGTTATTTACGTATCAATATAGTCTATCATGCACGCTTGCGATTTTACGTGAGAAATAGTTCGGGAGCTGGTTCTGCATCATCATTTAGGAAAGGGGATCACGAAATTTTTTGTCAAAAAGGAGTCAGTCGCCAGCAGAAAACATTGAGAAACAGCGCTCTGGTACCTACGACTAAAATTAATTAATAAAAAAATTTCTAGAATTTTTAAACGGATTTGGGATATTTTTATGGTTTTATAACATTTAGCCACTATTTTATTGTCTATATAATTATTTATAGTTTTTTAAATACAAAAGAAAGTGAAAATATTTACTATTAGCCTGTAGATCTAAGTTTAATTAAAACAGTCTGTTTCATATATTTAAAATATATATACATAATATTCTTTTGTTTTTGCATCTAAAAATTAATTTATGGAAATATATATTTATTTTTCATGAAAATGTATTTTCTGTTACACAGAAAAAAACGTTCTTTGCAACTATATATATATATATATATATATATATATATATGCGCCTCGGTGGTGTAGTGGTTAGCGTCGCTGACTACGAATCCATCGGCCCCGGGTTCGAGACCCGACGGCAGCAGGTGCGCAGCAAACCCCAGCTGTTCATCCTTCCACACAATAAAGAAAGTGGTTGGTAGTTAAATGGGTACCATAGGTGGCCTAGTGGTTAAGACACTGGGCTGCTGATGGGGCGTGGTTCGGATTCCACGTTAAAATGTAGGTCTAAGGTGGAGTGAAAAGCTTAACCTTCGTCAGAATGAACAGTTCGGATGGAAGCTAACCAAAGGTTTTATATATATATATATATATATATATATATATACACACACACACACGTGGGTGTGGGTGAGCATGCGCGCGCTTCTCGTCTGAGCAGATTATTTTATCGTTTTCTGGTAAATTTGTTCGTACATGAAGGGAAATGCTTTGGAGCGGGCGATGCGTACGGGCTTTCCGCTCCTCGGCCAATTCAATCAGTTTCTCTTCAAACTTTATGGAATAAGGGGACATGTTCCTCTCCTTCTTCTGTTCACAGCATTTCGTCCTTTGACTAAAAGCTCGGAAGTGAACTTTGACTGAGAAACTTTTTTGAGGGTGAAGCCCCCGCCCTCTCTCTCTCTCTCTCTCTCTCTCTCTCTCTCTCTCTCTCTCTCTCTCTCTGTATCTCTCTCTCACTCTCTCTCTCTCTCTCTCTCCCTCTCTCTCTCTCTCTCTCTCTCTCTCTCTCCACACACACACACAACAGCATCCAAAGCTAAATTTCTAAGAAAAGGCTGCTTGTCTTTATTACACAAATATGTTCATTAGATATTTCAATGAATGATCAGGCATTTGTCACGGAAATGAAAATGAATAAGTAAATTGGTGGTGTAGATTACAGTAGAATGAAAAAAATAAAGTATTTTAAATAAGCAGTGAATATCCTTAGTGATCGAAATATGTTTTTTAGGAGTTTTTTACTATTTTTTTTTACTAATTTTAAATATATATATATATATATATATATATATGGGAATGAACTCAGAATGGTTCCCTGAGGTTTTTTTATGATACACACAGACCGTGCATGGAACAAGGAACTCTTCTAGGAAAATTAAATCCACTACAGTCCGAATAAGTAATGGTAAATGACAAATACTATAGTTTTTCTTTTTCATGATGTTAGCCCGACGTTGGCAACGGGTCACTCGCAAAGAGGTCCCAAAAATATAGCTTCCCTCACCAGCTATCTGTAAAGCAGATAGGATCCAACTTTGGGACAGGATCTAGGGTTTAAAGCAGCCTAGCCCAGCTACATTTAGAACCTCAATATAAGCAAAAGACTCGCTGCCTTCACGTCAGATTGAATACATCAAAGGAAAAGGGTAACTATTATATTTTTTAGCCAAAAACCAAAACGTAAACCTCAACTGGCAGAATTGAGCGTCCACTTTTCAAGGCAAATAACATGTCCGTTTCATGATGGGAATGAACTCAGAATGGTTCCCTGAGGTTTTTTTATGATAGCTGGTGAGGGAATCTATATTTTTGGGACCTCTTTGCGAGTGACCCGTTGCCCACTTCGGGCTAGCATCATGAAAAAGAAAAACTATAGTATTTGTCATTTACCATTACTTATTCGGACTATAGTGGACTTAATTTTCCTAGAAGAGTTCCTTGTTCCATGCACGGTCTGTGTGTATCATATATATATATATAATTATATATATATATATATATATATATATATATATAGAGAGAGAGAGAGAGAGAGAGAGAGAGAGAGAGAGAGAGAGAGAGAGAGAGAGAGAGAGAAGGTTGATAAAAGTAAATAAACACTTTCGATATATATAGATATATAACGGATAGGTTATTTATGTTGAACACGTTTCACTAGAAAGACGTTTGGAAGCAGTTTTAAAGCTGAAAATCTGAATACCAATTTTAACTGAATCTCGACTCATGCTTTTTAAATTCAATGTTTTCCCATCTTTTTCCCTCCTGTGAATTTATTTAAAACACCAATAGATATTACTTGCACTAACGCTATAGGGTTATGTTTCCAGGTGTCCCCCCCAAAAAATGCCCCTATTTCTAATTAAATGTTCTAAGCTAAAAGAACTGAATCTTGACACAAAAACACAAAAACTTAAGAGTTTATTAACCTTAATTAATAAATATGTTCAATGTAATCGCCATTTCTTTTCTAACACATTATTCAATCTTACACAAATGCTTGAAATTATTTTTGGAAATAGCTCAGCTGGAATGTTCTTGATTATCTCACAGATTTTGGTCTTTAGGTCTTCAAGTGTCTTAAGCTTGGTACTGTAGAATAGATCCTGTCTTTCATGTAACCCCCCAAAAATAGTCAGGGAATGTGAGGTTAGGTGAGTATGGGCACTGCCGGATTAAACTCTACGGTGCCCAGGGACTAAAGCAAGTTTGAGGGTCCTTTGCCCTTCAATAAAAACAACATGAATTTTGGTATAAAAGTTTTTATTCTTTTACACAATTAAAACAGCAAATTCAATATTTACATAACCAAGTTTACAAATTACAAGAGAACCTTCCTAGATTTTGCTAGAAAATTTTGAAAATTTAGACATTTTTTCTTCTACTTTTTTTGGGCCCCTCTTTATTGAGGGGGCCCCAGGCTATGGCCATGTTGGACCATGCCTTGGTCTGGTTCTGAGTATGGGCGCCATTCCACTGGCTCTTGAAGGGAGATTAGCCGTCTTCTAACATGTGACCATATGAATTTTGCGTTACCCTTACTGCTTTTCCAGTTTCATTCTCAAAGAAGTTGGGACCTAACACACCATACACCCAACAGAGACCCAAATGTTGAGTTTAGCAACATACGTGGAAGCTCTAATGTAGCGCCAGAATGACTTCCCCAGTACGAAAGTTTGCTTAATAATTTCCGTAGACAAATGTACAGTTGCGCTCATTATTCTTAGGACACTCTTGAGAACAGATAGCGACACCTGGCATATATCCGTTGTGTGTACTACAAACGGTTGTAACATTTATGAATGAATCTGGGGTTTAGCGCTGATTGGTTGGTTGACTCATTGCCAAATGTCTTTAGAACATAATTATTTCCATTTATCACTCTGGTTTACATATTACTAAGGAAACATAAATGAATACTTAAATATAAATTCAAGAAGAGGATATATATTAACAAGGGGAATGTCAATGAAGTGAATAAAAAATGGTCTTGTAAAAACTGAAAAAACCTTCGGAAGTGATAAGTGTTCATGGTATTGGCAAGCCTGAACGAACTGGAGTTTCAATGTATAAAAACAGAGTCGTTGGTAGGCATTATTGTGCCCTGAGTAAATTCCACGACTTGTACCATCCATCCTCGTGTATTTATTTATTTATTTATTTATATTTAATATTGAACAGAGATTGAGATATTATTTCGTGTTATAACAAAGACAGAGCAAAAACCTGATATATATATATATATATATATATATATATATATAGGAGGTTTATGAATGAAAAACAATGTTTTGATGCATATTAAATTTTAACATTACAACATTACCAGATTGATGGGTTGCTGTAGGTTTCATACGTCACTGCTTAGAATATCTTCCAATTGGCAAATGGACGACGGCTGAATGGATACTACTGGTATGGCATTGTTATATCCGGAGCAAATGCTATTTCTATATTAGCAACACTGATGTAGTAATAAACAGTCACTGAGAGAAATATTATTTAGAAACGAAGAATGTTTTGTATTGAGGCAGCATCATAAATGCATATAATTGTTTTATATTAATAAGTTCCATGTTACAACTTAAGTGTTCAACCACTGCAGCTGTGACTCTTGGAGGCCTCTCACCTCAAAGGAGAGAATTACAGAAAATAAAACTATTACAGTGATTCATATCAATAAACATAGAACCATTTAAACGATGATATTTAACAATTTTGCAAAGGTGTTACATATTTATAATTACCATTGTATTTGAGAAATATTTTATACATGAACACAACAAATTTAATATCTTGTCCAGCCACCGTTGTTGTCTATGACTTTCTGCAGTCGATATTGTACAGAAGCATATTTAATACGCAGCCATGCTATCTAAAAAAAAGAGACCATTCACTTATTACGCCCTAAAAAGCAGTGTCTCACCTGAACTGAAAGCAGAATTCCTGAAAATGCGGCAAGATCTTATTCTGAAGTTTGAGTTTACAGAGAAAAAATTGAGAAATTTTGGACAAAAGAAAGTGGATGGGGAGTATCCTTTGCTTGCTGAAGAGGCAAAGAAAGTGTTGGTGCCTTTTGCGAGAAGTTATCGTTGTGAGGCAGACTTTTCAGCAATGATGGTCATAAAGAACAAACTGCGAAATCGGCTGCATATTGAAGGCGATTTACGCTGCGCCTTGAGCGAAACTGAACCCAGAATTCAGGCGTTAGTTCAGCAGAAACAATTGCATCCCTCGCACTAGACTAATAGTTGGTGGTGACGCGTTTTGCTTGCTTCATTTGTAATGTTGTTTAACTTGTACATAAGGCAGTGTGTATATATAGAAATATACGAGTATTATGTTCAGAAAATTTGAATAATTATTCTCATGATCAGTAAAATGAAGTTTCCTGTGCTTTTTGCAGGGGGTGTTTTCCAAACTGTTTCCGCATTCCAACAATTCCACCTGACTTTTAACATATCACGTGACACCACATGACGTCATGACAGAGGTGTTAACAGGTATGGTGACTGAAAATAAGCTCACACTATTCCTGAATCTCATCGAAGCAACTACTTGCAGAATGACTTATCATCGCCAGAAAATTGCTAAGAGAGGAAGAATCATCGGCATGAAGGAGAGCGGGCTGTCTCCAACTCAAATTGAAAGAGAACTTGGAATTTCCATGAACACTGTTTATATATGGTTGAAGAGGTGGCAAGAGGAAGGGAATCTACAAGATCACGCAGAACGGGGAAACCTCGGTTGACAACTACTGCGGATGTTCGGAGGATCTGCGATGTTGCCGAAGCCCATCCCTTTACCAATGCTGTTGCCATAAGTGAGCAATTGCAGTTTGATGTTTAAGCAGTGACAGTAAGGCACCGGCTACATGAAGCTGGGTTACACCATTGGAACCCGGCTATCAAGAAGTTAAATCAGTAACATCGAGAAAATAGAACTCGATTTGCTCAGCAACATGTTGACAAAAGACTTGACTTTGGGAGCCGAGTGATATTTACTGACAAAAAGACCTTTTCCTCAACATCCCATGGCGGTCTTCATTGTTGGAAGAGGACTAATACTCGATATACTCAAGAGCACATCTATAAGGAAGCACGTAGCCGTCATATTACCTGTAACATGTGAGGATGGATCCATCTGTATAGTGTAGCTTACCAAAATAGAAGGGATGTTTACTGCAGACCAGTATATAGAAATTTTCGAAGAGGTTATTCTTCTTTGTGTGTGTACGTATGCGCTGCCATTTCCTGAGCGAATCATTTTTATGCAAGACAGGTTCCCAGTTCACACAGCACAGATCGTCACACGCTGATTCTCTGTGCAAAAAAATATCGACCTTATGGATTAGCCAAGTAAAGGATGCGATATGAATCCCATCGAGAATATATGGGCCAATATTGTAAATGTGTGGGAATCAGCGGAGGAACTAACAACGGACCAGCTTTTACAACACAAATTTAGGAAGTGGGAGGTGTTGAGGAGGAATCAACAGCTGGTATATAATTATGTTGTATCTGTATCACATCGACTGCAGGAAGTCATAGACAACAATGGTGGCTGGACAACATATTAAATTTGTTGTGTTCATGTATAAAATATCTCTCAAATACAATGGTAATTATGAATGTGTAACACCTTTGCAAAATTGTCAAATATCATCGTTTAAATGGTTCTATGTTTATTGATATGAATCACTGTAATAGTTTTATTTTCTGTAATTCTCTCCTTTGAGGTGAGAGGCCTCCAAGAGTCACAGCTGCAGTGGTTGAACACTTAAGTTGTAACATGGAACTTATTAATACAAAACAATTATATGCATTTATGATGCTGCCTCAATACAAAACATTCTTCGTTTCTAAATAATATTTCTCTCAGTGACTGTTTATTACTATATCAGTGTTGCTAATCTAGAAATAGCATTTGCTCCGGACATAACAATGCAATACCAGTAGTATCCATTCAGCTGTCGTCCATTTGTCAATTGGAAGATATTCTAAGCAGTGACGTATGAAACCTACAGCTACCCATCAATCTAGTAGTTATAATGTTATTAAAATTTAATATACATAAAAAAATTGTTTTTTAATTCATAAACCTCTTATATATGTATTTATATATCAGGTTTTTGCTCTGTCTTTGTTATAACACAAAATAATATCTAAATCTATGTTCAATATTAAATATAAATAAATAAATAAATAAATAAATACAGGTGGGATGGGTGGTACAAGTCGTGGAATTTGCTCAGGGCGCAATAATGCCTACCAACGACTCTGTTTTTATACAATGAAACTTCAGTTCGTTCAGGCTTGCCAATACAATGAAAACTGTCATGACGTCCGGAGGTTTTTTTTTTAGTTTTTACAAGACAATTTTTTATTCACTTCATTGACATCCCCCTTGTTAGTAATATATGTCCCCTTCTTGAATTTATATTTAAGTATTCATTTATGTTTCCTTAGTAATATGTAAACCAGAGTGATAAATGGAAATAATTATGTTCTAAAGACATTTGGCAATGAGTCAACCAACCAATCAGCGCTAAACCCCAGATTCATTCATAAAATGTTACAACCGTTTGTAGTACACACAACAGATATATGCCAGGTGTCGCTATCTGTTCTCAAGAGTGTCCTAAGAATAATGAGCGCAACTGTGCGTAAATCACGAGTACAATTAGGTAAATGTTTTACATATTTTACTGGAAATATTCATAAAGTACCAACTTTAGAGTGTATCAGAACTGGAATATTCATATGTTAGCTTCCTCAGAAATAAAGTAAACAATAGACAGTCTTTGTATGAATGTAAAAACTAGATACAGGAGGAAGGAAGGCTATGTCATGCTGAACACTGCTTCTCGTTAGGTTAGAGAGGTTAAATGACGTTGCGTCTGAGTAGTAATTAAATGGGTGAATGTCCTCCACGTTCAGATGACGTAACGACCCACGTTTCGGATTTCACGTAAAGACGTAGGTCCCCTCCTTCATATGACGTTTGCTGTTACGAAATTGAGTTAAAGGATTCTTGATATTAATTAATAATTAAGAGGAGACGCCTGTAGCTTGGTTTTTGCGACGATCCAAAGCAGCGGACCAGGAAGGAACCCACCTCAAGTATCGGGAAATAAGGGCTTGGATAATGTTATACAGTGTGTATATATACACACACACTGTATATACACACACACACACCACACACTGTGTGTATATATATATATATATATATATATACACACACACACTGTATATGTATATGTATATATATATATATATATATATATATATATATATATATATATATATATATATACACACACACACTAATATATACTGTATATATTAGTGTGATAACTTTTCTAGATGAAAAATTAGATTAAAATGGATTTTCAAAATTTTGGAGATCGTTTGAAATTTTGATGGACTCCATTAGTGTTTAATATATAAAATTCAAAAAGGTTTCAAGACAAAATTTCATACTTTATAATAAATATTTCAGTCTTAAGAAATTCTCTCCTTTACTTCAAAGAAAAAATGTTAAACTAAAAAAAAGAACATTCGTTCAGGAAGATTTAATGAACTTACGGTTTTTGCGTTATTTTTTCCGATTTTTCATGAATTTTGTAAAAAAAAATTTACTTTATCAAAAACGGACTTCTTTAATAAGGCGACACACACACATATTAGAATCACCCGATATATATATATGTATATATATATATTAGTTCCAATAACTGTTCTTCAAGAGCAAGATCGACCTCGTATCATGCCACAGTTGTGGGATTTGAAGAAAGAGAGACTTGTTTTATATTCTCATCCTACCCTCGCAGGTTGGCAAGCGGCTGGTCAGGGACTTTACAGAGGAACGTATGGAGTTGGTTTTTAAATGTATTTCGGTTGATGTGCTGGAGATTGCTCAGTTTTATTGGCAGCACATTAGAGAGTTTTTGGCCTCGTATTCTGAGAGTATTTTCCATTTTCGTTTTCATACCCCCATTTACCACCGCAGAAGGATAATACAAAATTCACCTTTTCTCTCATTCTAGTGTATTTTTATTTCATTTCTAAAGTTTGGGACATATCCCTCGAGTATTTTCCACATGTATATTATTGTGTATCGCTCATCTCTTCTTTCCAAGGAGTGAGTTTCAGGACAGTAATCGTGATCAGTAATATTCATCTTTCGTTTCCTCTATCTCAGACATAAAAGTCCTTTGCATAACTTTTGTGTTTGCAGTGTCCCGTTTTCTGTATGAGCTTGTGAGTACTGAGCAATACTCAATTATTTTTGGTAGGACTAGACTATTCTATAATTTTTAGCATAATACAAGTATCTGTTTTCCTGCTGTAGAAGCTGCTCCACATTATTCTTACTTTTTTCTAGCTGTCGGAATTTTACTGTTATAGTGTTTACTGAATCTTGCATCCGATAACCTTATTACGCCAAGATCCCTGACTCGTGGGTTTGGAGTTATCTGTTTTTCTTACAGTGTTTTATACTTTTGCTCACCTCAATATTGTTTCACTCTCAATTTGGAACATTTCTGTCACCTTCATATTGTATTTCCTTGCGTGTCTTTGTGTCGTTCTCAAAACGTGATATGATACTGCTTGCACTATCTACAGTTATGTTTGCAATTATCATTTTATATATATATATATATATATATATATATATATATATATATATATATATATATATATATCGGGTCGGCAAAAAAAGGGAGACCTCGAAGTTTGGCTGTAAAATCCAAAGTTATGGTCAGATTTCAATATTTTTTTCACACCCCACAACTATGTAAATTTCCTATACGATGAGCGGATTTCAAAGAAAACTAATGAAAATTACAGATTTATTGAACATTTCTTTATGCCACTGGAAATTCTCCATTTACACTACTACTACATTGTATGCGCAGATAAAAAGTTACAAAGTACTCACATATGGTGCAACCTTGATGTTAAAAAAACTGCTCGATATGTTTACCACGAACTTCTACAACCTTTTCCAGTCTAGGACGGAACTCATCTATGGCTTTATTGATTTGTTCTTGTGGTAGATTATCCCATTTTTTCCAGAAGAAGCTATCGTAAATGAGCGACATTTCTTACTTTGACCCGATAAATTCTCTGTGACAAATTTTCCCAAAGGCCGTAATCGACAGGATTTAAATCAGGACTGTTTGGTCGTCAAATTTAATACCACTACCTGGTATTCTTTTGATATCTCCTGTTTTATCGATTTTCTTGAGAAGCTTGTCCGAACCTCCTGCAGTTGGCTTACTTTAATTAAAATCGCTTTAATTATCAACTTGAACCTATGATTAGCAAGATTTTTATGGAATATTCGCCATAAATCCAATTTCTCACCTAAAATGCTAAAAGATGGCAAACAAATCATAAAATTACGTAGTACTAACATACTAAAATTTCATGGCTCTATGTATCGTATTTACCAATATATGAAGGATTTAAACGGTCTCCTTTTTTTTTTGCCGACCCGACATATATATATATATATATATAATATATAATATATATATATGTAATAACGCCTCTCCCCGAGTTCGGGCAAGGTCAGGATGTTACTCGAGAGAGGGTATTACTTCAACACTCCTGGATGCAGAAATAGTTTACTCTTCGTATTCCTACAATCGCGGAGTACTGTGTGGGACCGTGATTTTCTTTTTCCCAGTTTTCAAAGTCCAAAGAGTAGAAAATAAACACAACAGCTTACACGATTTTTAATTTGAATATAGGTGAGATAAATATAATGGATTAGAATGAATCAAATGTTTCTTTTATACAGAACAGAGAGTCAATAATAATAATAATAATAATAAAAATAATAATAATAATAATAATAATAATAATAATAATAACAATAAAAGTTTCATAATTATAATATGGTTACTTTTTCTTCATTGTAAGATATGAACTAAGCCAGAGACCCCTCTAGGACACCTTTGTCCGTTCTGAGTCTCCAAGCTTATATGAATCAATTTCTAAGCTACTGATCTTTCTCTAAACAGTCAGACTTAAATTGAAACCCCATAATTCTTCGAATTTCCAAAAGCAATTCCCGTTAACGGACCGAAACCCTTTCAGCCCGGAGACCCTCTCCAGGGATCTACCGTAAGGGCGCTGATCCCCTTCTTATATAGTTAAAGGTACGGAACCTGGCCACGCCATCACGCAAGCGGTTGACGTCACCTGAGAACATTGTAGAACCGAGCTTCTTAACAACTGTTTTTCCCCAAGTGAAATCAAAGAAACCGTATGCGTCACTGCGTGTGAATTCCGTTCGGAAGGAAACGACTCATACATAGCTTGGGAATTAATGAATGAATGAAATTACATAAACATAATAATCATCAGGGCGCGGCTTTACTTCGATTATAAATTATAACATATATATATATATATATATATATATATATATATATATATATATATATAAAGTCAATCTTTACTTTTATTTATTTAGCAAAACTGCTTTTACCTAATTTTATAGACGTTTATTATTATTAAAATTCGATTTAAAAATATTTATTTATAAAATAAATATTACAATATCACAATTTCTGCTACGTTACAATAACACAAAGCAATCGTCAACTGCACTATTTATTTTATTTAATTTCGCCCTTAAGCTTTATTATTATTGCTATAAAACGAAATTAGGCGAAACAGATTTAGACTTTATTGACAACCCGAATACAGACATGAACACCAAATTTGAAAAGTTTCAGGAATCCCTTTGGCATGCTTTTAATGAATCCTGCCCCATCATTGAAAAATATATTCCTACGGTTCAAATCAGCAATCCATGATTGACCCCGGGTCTAAAGACAAAAACAACAAAAACACAAGAACACGGACTATATAAAAATGTCAATGAAAGTCTACTCCCAAAGTAAGTCTACACTCACTATAGAAACAGACTTAATTCATTATTACACAAAGCTAAAGCTAATTACTATAAACATAAATTCAAAGAATACAAAGGCAATCCCAAACAATACTGGAACCTCATTAACAAACTGATTAATAAAACACTAACGAAATCCTTTGCCCCAGAAAAGCTATTAGTAAATAATGAGCTCATAACGGACAAAATAAATATTTTAAATACTTTCAACGATTATTTCACCGAAGTGGGAGACAACCTTGCTTCTAAAGTACCACCCACGGTGCGGTCTTTCGATACGTACCTTGGCCTTCCGTTACCACACACTTTCGTCCTATCCCCGACTACGGCACACGATCTAATGACAGCCATAAAATAATTAAAAAATAAAAGTACGCTAGACACAATCCCAAACAGAATTTACAAAGAGTGCGCAAACTTAATTGCGCCCACGTTCTCAAAGCTCATAAACCTCTCCATTCCAAATGGTGTCTTCCCAGACTTCCTAAAAAAGGCTGGAGTATATCCTATCTATAAATCGGGTAATGAAACTTCCCTCTCAAACTACAGACTTATTTCCATCCTCCTAACCGTCAGTAAACTATACGAGAGAGTAATATATATTTAAATAATAAAACTTATGTTCAATTACAAAATCATACACGAACAACAGTATGGCTTTCTAAGTAAATACACGACAAATGACCGATAACCGCAATATTAGAGGAACTTTATAGCAATCTCAACGACAAAAAAAATTTCAAAAATCATCCTACTTGACCTAGCTAAGGTCTTTGATACAGTACCTCATGACATACTCTTAAAAAAAAACTCGAACATTACAGCTTCAAGGGACTACTCTCAAGATGGTTCAACTCATCCTACGCTAACAGGACGCAATTTATAGCGCAGGACTCTTTTACCTCACAGACATAAACGGCTTTCAGAGGTCACCCAATAACTCTTTCTGCTACCAGTATGCCGATGATATTTCAATCATAACCTCACATAAAGACTCACCACCACTCCAAACGACCACTAACAATTAACCCCAAAGTGTTTATGAATGGCTTGATGACAGCAAACTATCTTTAAATATTAAAAAACAGCTTATATAGTCATCACAAAAAATAATCGTTGCTCCCCTTTAAACTTACACATACTCGTACATTCAATCCCTGTTCAGCGAGTGCACTCGGCCAAACTTCTGAGAATTCCATCGATTCAAATCGCTCATTCAAAGGGCACTCTGAAGATCTATGCAACAAATTAGCCAAGGTCTCATTCATAATTACGAGAGCAGGTGCAGCACTTCCAAAATAGGTTCTTCGAGCCATATACTTCACCATGGTGTACCCACACTTACAATACTGCATTAGTGCTTACGGAAGCACACGTCAATATTTGCTACAGCCATTGGTGGTAATGCAAAAAAAGAATAATTAGGAAAATCTATAAATCGAATAAGCAGAATGAAAGTACAGATAAAATGTTCGACGAGTTAAACAGTCTCAAACTCGGAGAAATCTACAAACTAAACATTGCCTCATATATGTATCAAATCGTCCATAACACTGTACCAGAAATCATCCAAAAAAATACTAACTTCCCAAATACAACACTGCTTTAACACAAGACAATTAGACACACAGATCAGAAAACCGAACTATACTCTAGATTGTGCGACTTGCTCCTTATCCTCAACTGGTCCAAATCTTTGGAATTCATTTGATCAAGAGATAAAACAATCTATAACATTAAAACTCTTCGAAAAGAAACTGAAAGACAAATTCATCAACTCCGACGAGCCATAACTCTGTATCCCCTGTCTTATTTCCATATTTCCATATTTCTATATAGCTAAGCAAATATAATAATAACCGGTAAAACAAACCCAAATATGAGCAAGGTCAAGGTATTTAAGGTTGTTAAGGTACTCAGCGAGCAAGATATTTAAAAGATGTTTGCTAAACCCATTAGTGCCCAGAAATCTTTTCCGAGACTGAATAAAACCGTCTGGCGTTAGCCAGAACAAAATCAGTAAAGTGACGCTGGACACTAATGGGTTAATATTTCGACATTTTAATTATATAACATTTAATAATAATTATATGATGTATAGTCTTATTATATTTCTATAAATTATATTAATAATTAATTATCACTGGTCAACAAAGATTTTGCTTCCTGAGTGCCAGCACGTCATTCTAGTCATTCTGAAGGCATTGATTGTCATGCAACCATTAGAATTTGTTTATTACGTCTAATTTTTTAGGTATTCGCTAAATAAGTTTTGAAAATATCACACAAGAAATATACCGATGCGTATATTGAAACAAAGTTATTACACCAATAAAATTAAAGTGGCTTGCTTATAGTTAATTAAAGTATTTAGGTTATGTAAATATGAGCGATATTGGACAATTTTGTCTGTATGACGTCACATTTACATGCATCATTCAGCATGCTAGAAATGACTCATCGATGTAGCAGCAGTATATTGATGAGTCATTTCTTGGATCAGTCGATCATTACGTATGTACGTGCCAGTATGCCTCGTGATTGTAAGAATAAGCCTCGCTCATTTTGCTATGTTTATGGTAGTTTCACAACAAAGTCTCAAAGAAGAAACATAACACCCCTTATCAAGAGTTGCTAGTATCATTACGTGGGCTGTAAACTTGGTGGTCAGGGGAAAAACTGGGCAGCACATTCATGCTGTATCTCGTGTGCAAATGATTTGAGAGATTGGCTTACTGGTAAGCGAAAGTCTATGGCATTTGCTATTCCCATGATCTGGCGAGAGCCCAAGGATCATGTAACAGATTGCTATTTTTGTCTTACAAGTATCTCTAGCTTTTCATCTAAAAATAAGGATAAAATCGACTTTCGACGGGTCCAATCAGCCATCATACCTGTGCCTCATTCTAGTGGGTTACCTATTGCAGTCCCACCTATCAACAAAAACCTTCTTCAATCATCTTCTGAAGAGAATTCGCCTGATGATGATGAAGACAATAGTGAGATCCTTGAAGCAACCAGCTCAAATGAACAACACCTTATCAATCAAGCAGAACTCAACAATCAAGTGAGGGATTTGAGTCAATCAAAACAACAGTCTGAACTGTTGGGCTCAAGGCTAAACAGTGGAAATTGCTGGACAAAGATGTGAAAATTTCCGCTTTCCGAAAGAGCAATAAGGATCTTGCTAGTTTTTCAAAGGGGAGAATCTGCTTTGTTTCTGTCATGATATAGACGTCCTTTTTAGTGCTCTTAATCAACACCATGACACATCTCAGTGGCGCCTTTTCATCGACTCATCAAAGCGCAGCTTAAAAGTAGTATTGCTCCATAAGGGCAATAAATATCCCAGCACTCCAGTTGTCAATTCAGTTCACCTCAAAGAATCTTATGACAACATGGTCGTTCTTCTTGAATCCATCAACTATGCAAAATATGAGTGGCATATCTGTGGAGACCTCAAGGTTATTGGAATGCTAGTTGGAATGCAGGGAGGTTTCACTAAGTACTGCTGCTTTCTCTGTTTGTGGGATAGCCGTGCTGCAAAAGACCATATAAAGAAAGAATGGCCAGCTCGTGTATCCTTCATCCCCGATCAAAGTAACACCCACCACGAGCCATTGGTAGATCCCAGCAAGGTGTATTTGCTGCCACTTCACATCAAATTGGGCTTAATGAAAAATTTCGTGAAAGCACTAACTAAGAAGGTACTTAAGTACCTCTGCAACAAATTCCCCCAAAATCAATGATGCAAAGCTGTTGGCCCATAAATCAGAGAAGTCATACGTGCTGAACAATTTGATAACGTCTTGGATGAAACTTAGTTGTAAGCGTGGCAGACAGCCAAAGCGGTGTACAGTGATTTTCTTGACAACAAGAAAGCTGAAAATTACAGAGAACTAGTTGAGAATCTTCTGTCCACTTACCATGTTCTTCGATGCCGCATGTCTCTAAAAGTACATTTTCTTCACTCGCCTTTGGATTTCTTTCCACCGAATCTTGGAGATGTCAGTGATGAACATGGTGAACGCTTCCACCAAGATATTTCTGAGATGGAAAAGCGGTATCAAGGACAGTGGAACTCGAGTATGATGAGCGATTACTGCTGGCTGCTCCAACGTGATACACATTCTGCAGAGTACGAGAGAAAATCCAGAAAAACTCACTTTTAAGGTCACGGTATGTACGTGTACAGTACGATTTTTTATACTATGTTTTCTAAATTTACTGTGTTATTTCTCGAAAACTAGAGGTGATAGAGCAAAACTAACGTGAGATTCGTAATTTGCATGCTGAAATACATATAAATCAGTCATTATGGTTTAAGTAGCAGACAAAAAGTGTAAATTTGTCGACCGGTGTTATTAATGTTAATAATTGATATTGGTATTAATAATATTGATATTAATAATATTAATAATATTAATATATTTAATTGTATTAATTATATTTAATTATATTTCAGCGTCTGATATCCAAATAAATACGAAATATAATCTTAGCTGAATATCTATATCTAATTATATTTAGCTATGGAAATGTGTAATCCTAGCCGAATATCCTAACTCAGGGGTTCCCAAATTGGTGTTCCGCGGAACACTTGTATACCGTGAGAAGTGTTCCGCGGAACACAATTTGGGAACCCCTGTCAGGACCTAACTGTATGTATTTCTAAACATATGTTACAACACATAATCTCCAAGTACTTCTCTCTCTTTGCTTCTATATCTTTAAAGATATTCTGTATTATATATCAAGATTTACCATTCTGCCAATAGAGCTTAAAATTTGCTTGTTAATGGCAGTTCTTTGCTCTGTAAATATATGAAGGCATTACCATCCTATTTCTCCAAATGAATGTGCCTATATGTGTGTATGTACGGACATATGTATTTATGTATGTTTATGTGTGTGCATGTACACACACACACACACACACACACATATATATATATATATATATATATATATATATATATACACAATGGTGTAGTGGTTAGCGTCGCTGACTACGAATTCATCGGCCCCGGGATTGAGACCCGCTGACGGCAGCCGGCGCGCAGCAAAACCCAGATGTTCATCCTTCCACACAATAAAAAAAGTGGTTGGTAGATAAATGGGTACCCTGGGTGGCCTAGACGCTGGGCTGCTGGTGGGGCGTCGTTCGGATTCCACGTTAAACTGTAGGTCTAAGGTGAAGTGAAAAGCTTGTGTGTATGTATGTATGACTATAATATACAATATATATGTATGTATGTACGTACGTATGCTTCTTGTAACAACTGATGGGCTTATCAACTCGCATAAAAACAATAATAAATCGTAATATTGATATTATTATTATTATTATTATTGTGTTGCTGTTAATATTGTTTTATATTGTCTATTTATATTGTCTATACATATGCTTAGGAATGCATTAACTGTGGTACTAATACTGTATATATACTTATACAGGGTCATTTTTTTTATTCGAGAACCCTATTCAGTATATGATAGTTATTTAGGATTCTCGAATAAAAAAACGACGCTGTGAATAGATAGATAGATATTTTGAAAGTAAATTCGTTTAAAACCAAGTTGAAATACCGATTAATAAAGGCATATTAATAAAAATCTACGATTAATGTACATAAATTGTTTATTCATTTCTTGTGTGTAATCTAGGATTAAAGACACATCACTGTGATTGTTCAGTTCTTCTCTCTCATGTATAATATTGATTCCTTTGTATGGTATTGGTATAATATCTTCACTAATGACCTTGCATTTGTCATATCGCTAATGATAATTTAAGATTAATACATAGTTTAACTATTAATAATACTTATTCATTTATGTGTTTATTTATTTATTATTAATTAAAAATAACTATCTGTTTTATTTTTAATAAGAGCCTAGTAAAGACTAAAGCTTAAGGGGCAAATTAAATAAAATGAATAGTCCAGCTTCACAATTAGTTATGTCATTGTAAATTGTAAAAACCATTGTATTTATTTTATTATTAATAAAGGTTGGTGCTGGTTAAGTGTGCGGTCTACCTACGATTGGTTAGGTTTAATCATGATATTTTCGTTAAAACTAACGAAAATATCATGACTAAACCTAACCAATCGTCAAGGGCGATTGACAATGGGATGTAAACAAACAATTAGTAAACAAGATAGGAAGCTATAATTAAAAGGTAGACCGCCGAATCGTAGGTAGACCGCATACTTAACCAGCACCTAAAGGTTATTCAATTCAAAAATAGATAGATAGATATATAGACAGATGTGTGCTGTTATGTAGCACTATCTGTATACCTTTTTATACCTTATATACAGTTTGTATGAAATGAATAAATAATTATTTATAAACTAAATACAATTTTACAATTTTGGTACTTGTAGGTTATCTCCCCCCAACCAATTTTGACAGAATATTTTCGTTAAAACTAACGAAAATATCACGACTTAACCTAACCAATTACACTGGTCTGCATTTGAAATTTTTTTTCCTGAGGTCAAGGTTTTTTTTAGTTGTTCTTTTATAATTTTTGCATGCTGAATTAAAAAATGTAACTCATTTTGCTCAATCAGGTCAGGTTTTTATGCTATCTCAATTTAAAAAAAATAGATAATTCGAAAATAATCGTTATGAAATTAGGAAGTTTATTTTTTTTAAAACGGACTTAAATTGACAGAAAATGTACAAAGTATATAAAAAATGGTACACGAGTACAGTTAATGTGGACGAAAGGGCTTTCTCAAAGACTTTCGTCTGTGTTCCACAGCTGGAACGTCTCTCTTGAGGCACCAGCAGTAGTCCGCGAGCATGTTCACATCCCAGCGGCCCTGGTACCTCTCTTCCATCACTCGAATATCCTGGTGGAAGCGCTCTCCTTGCTCGTCGCTGACATCACCGCAGTTGTCCGGAAAGTAGTCTAAATGCGAGCTGAGAAAATGCATCTTTATGGACATACGTGCACCAAGAGCCTGGAAGCTCTGCAGGAGCTCCTCGACAACATGTTCGTACTCTGGACTTCGGTGGTTGCCCAGAAAATTCGTGACAATGGACTTCAATACGAGCCAGGCATTGATCTCATTGTCCTCCAGACTTTCGTCGAATTGAGCATCTTTCATTAGCTCCCTGATCTGAGGGCCGTCAAAAATACCTGCTTTCAGTTTGTCCTCACTGACGCGTGGAAATTTCTGATTCAGGAAAGCGAAAGCTCGGCTTTCTTTGTTGAGTGCTCTGACGAAATTCTTCATGAGTCCGAGCTTGATGTGCAGCGGCGGAAGTAGAATCATCTGCGGATTCACGAGAGCGTGTGACAGAACGTTGTGCAAACCTGGTTCCAGGCCACGTCTTGCTGGCCAGTCGCGTTGTACGTAGTGTTGCTTGTCTGCTCGGCTGTCCCACAGACAGAGGAAACAGGGGTATTTGGTGTAGCCGCCTTGTAGACCCAGCACTAGGGCTATAACCTATAAAAATATATATATATATATTTGTATTTTTTTTGTAGACACGAACATACCTTTAGGTCTCCGCATATCATCCAATTATGATATTTGTACTTCAAAGCAGTTAGCAAAAGCTCCATGTTACTATAACTTTCAGTCATCTGCACCGAGTGACCCACTGGAACAGACGCGACCTTGTTACCATTGTAGAGTAGTACTGCTTTCAAGCTTCTGCTTGAGGAGTCGATGAAGAGCCGCCATTCTGTAGGGTCATACGCTAAACCCATAGCTGCAATGAGGCCGTTGATGTTGTTACAGTAAACCAGCGAAGCTTCTTCGTCCAACGTGAAATATTCTCGAAACTCTTCTTCGCGGCTGCGATACCAGAAGAATGTTGTTTCTGGAGGTAACAAACGATTTTCGCAAAGACGTGACCCTAGCAACTGAGCAGATTCTTTGGACAAGCACATATCTCTTGTCAAATCGTTCAACTCAGCTTGGCTCAAGAGTTTGGGTTAGGCTGACCATACGTACCGTTTTGAACGGGACAGTACCGTTTTGTTTATATATCCTGGCCGTCCCGTCGTTTTAATAAAAATGTCAATTTTGTCCCGTTTTTAATAAAAACTATAAATATACTTTAATATTGGTCAATCATAAATTATTATTCATAACCTATAAGACTTTTGTAATATTTCTCAAGGAAATATGGTCAGCCTAGTTTGGGTTGACTTGTCTCGGCAGTAGGTTGGTATGTACCAGATATGTCACCGTCATCCATTTCTTCATCTGAGTCGGACGACGAATCGAAGTTGTCGGCGGTGTTGGAATTGGAATTTCTGGTCCATGAGGCACTGGCTTTATGGCAGATGGCACGTCTGGATACTTTACGTGTTGCTTGTTTTTTCGATTTATGCGTAAAAGGAAACAGATAAAGACAGATAAAGATAAGATAAAGACATATCTCATATATTGTCAGGCATATTTTTGTAAGCATAAAATGAAATTCATACTAAATTCATACTAACTTACCTTGTAGGTTTGTCATACAGAAATAACAGTCAGTAGTATGATCTCTTCCTTCTCTCCACACCATTGGAACAACAAAAGGTAGACACTCTACCTTCTTTGGCTCCAGCGCCGCAGACTTTCAACGCACGTTTTGCAGCATATGTGAGGGGCAAATGCTTTGTCCTGGTCACCAAGTTTAACTCCAAAGTGGGCGTGATAGCTTTCCTCACAAAATGTGTGATGTTTGACTGCCGGTCTGACATAGTGACTTTACCACAGATGTAGCAGAACCTGTTTGGGTCATTCTTGCACATTCTATTCATGCTGAAAAACAGTAATGACAATCGTAATTAGAAATAAGTTGTCTGTTTATTATATAGAGCTTGGCTAACACTTAGTTAAAATGTAAGTCTGTTTTAAAAAAATAAACTTGCTCATTTCATAACGATTATCTAATTTTTTTTAAAATTGAGATAGCATAAAAACCTGATCTGATTGAACAAAATGAGTTACATTTTTTAATTCAGCATGCAAAACTTATAAAAGAACAACTAAAAAAAACCTTGACCTCAAAAATGACGCAGACCAGTGTTATCAAGGGCGTACAGTTGATCTGATCTATTATTAATTATAACATTGTTTGTTTCTGGAATAGTATTTACTATTACGCCCTTGATAATTGGTTAGGTTAAGTCGTGATATTTTCGTTAGTTTTAAAGAAAATATTCTGTCAAATTTGGTGGTGGTGGTGGGGGGGGGGGGGAGATACCTACAAGTACCAAAATTTTTGTTGTTATAATAAATTTAACAAAATAACTAATTGTGAAATTGAACTATTTATTTTAATTAACTTGTGCCTTAAACTTTTGGCTTTCCTGCGCTCTTAATTAAAGATAAAGCATTTATTATTAATAATATATAAATCATAAATAAGAATTATATTAAAATACATAAACAAATTGAGAGATGAAAACTGAATTGAGAACATTGTAAAAATATTTATTTTTTATTTATTTACATTTAGAAATTTACTCGTAAAATAAATACCGCAAATGTAGCAAAGAACGATAAAATTATTATTATTATTATTATTATTATTAATATCATGAATACTGTATTTGGTTTAAATTTAAAACTTTACCATTTAATTAAAAAAAATATAAATTTTCGGCCCTTATTTCTTTTCCCAGCACAAATTTCTTTTTTCCCGGTTAGGTCAACTGTACGCCTTTGACAATTGGTTAGGTTAAGTCATGATATTTTCGTTAAAGAAAAAGGAATAAGTGGAACATTTTAACGAACCAATTGTCAAGGATGTACAGTTGACCTAACCGGGAAAAAAGAAATTGCGGGGGGGAGGGGGGAGGAATAAGTGCCAAATTTTCCTCGCGTGTCAATATCATATTAATTATTTATGAAAATGATACATGAAAATAATTGTAATTTAATCCAAATAACTGTATTAAAACTATAAAGAATTTTAATGTTTATTAAAACAGTTTGAAGACTCTATTAAAATAAAACTAGAATTTAAAGACGAACATACAGTACAGTGAAGATTTTAATGTAATGGCCGAGCCTGGTTTTGGTTTGCGAGCCTCTTCAAGTTTGGTTCAATGATAAAGAATTAATCCAAAATTACAGTATAAAATATAAGGGAACATTAACATTAGTTTACTCAAATTCTGGGGTTCGACATTTCAACCTATGAACCCCATAAGTCCTATATAAGTTTAATTTAATGAACTTCCGTGGGACCTTATTTCTCTGGTCGAAGATTGACGGAAGGAGAAGCAAGCTGAACGATCACGACAAAGAAGGCTTTTGGTGATTGTATCTTCTCGCGAACATTCGAACTCCTTACTCTACAGTCGGCTACAAATCGATATCCAATGGGGCACGTCAATACTTTACATCATCATTTATCCCGACTTTCGTAACCTAATTATCGTTGTCACCGTGATAGATGCCAATCATCATAGTCAAACGATCACATTTGAGGGAGTACGATTTAAGATATGACAAAGGCTAAATGACTAAACATGGGTGACCGTCCTCTATGTTCAGATGTTAAGATGATGTAGCTACTGCTGTAATTTACCCGTACTCTCCCATATTTAATTTTCTAAGATACGCGTGAAACTGGAAATACAAAGACCTTTTTTTACTCTTTTTCTTCCTAAATGTTCAGATCCCAGTAAAGCTGTGGGTCCCCTCCGTCATCAGTCTTTTATTTATCAAGTTTGAGTCTACGTTTCTTTTTACACGCAAAGAAATCTATGTAGTTGAAACATTCTTTTTATGCGAAATAAGAAATATATATACATGATAGGGTTCTCGTTCTTAATATTTTATTGAATACGGAAAATGAATGTTTGAATATACCTTTCCTTTCAACCTTTCAAAGGTTCCGTGCGATGATTCCTCATTTCACGAAGGTCAAGCTTGTCGACCCTCCTCTCGAGTTGGCCTGGTGAAGTAGTGAGTTGGTTTCTTGTACTCTCCACCTCACATAGCCAGGTACGCCCGGTTCATCGGGGATTGTTCTGAGCGAGGCTTCTAATCTTCTTTTGAAGATGTCCACTGCAACACTATTCGTGTTCCTTAGGTCTTTGGGCAGCTGATTAGACAGTTTTGGTTCTCTCACAACAAAACTACTTTCCTTCAGGGTTAAGGATGTTCCCTGTCTCGCCTTTAATTTGGGAACACGACACATTCTTCCTTTTCTACTTTTCTCCGTTCCGAGTA
>JAJOZX010000561.1:0-87500 GCA_023014485.1 Bathynomus jamesi
TATATATACATATATAATGTTATAATGTTTCAGACCAACAAAGACCCTAGGATCCACTCATGGCTGGTCTACCTAACTGTGTTCGTAATCGTGTATTGTGTATGTCTTGAAACAAGCCAGAAGCGTTCAACTTCCACCCGGGCAACGCCGGGTCGCTCCACTAGTATCCAATATAGGGGCTTAGCGATTTCATTTTTGCAGTTTTAGATCAGTGCGGCATTCCATTTGTCCGGGCCTGCCGCCGAGTGTGTTTTTAGTTTCCCTATAGCTTGTGTAATATCATCTGTTGTGAAGTCTAAGTACGTTATACTCGTACTTTCCCCTTCTAGTTCTTCAAAGAATGTGTTTCTATCGCATATTAATTTATCAGTTTTTGGGGTACTGAAAGATGATTCAAACTGAGATCTTAACTTTTAGGTCAGTGGTTCTCAAACTTTTTCCTCGCGTGTCACATCAGGAGTTAGAATATAATTATTGTGCCACATCATTCTACCAGTAAGGCATTTTCCCTATTCAATTAACCCATTAACGCCCACTGTCCTCATATGAGGACAGTTAGAACTTAAATTGTTGGTTTATAATGCTCAATATCAGTTTTGTTGTAATGTATGTCAATAAAAGAGGTATTTTTGCCTTAGGTTACCCATTAAAAATCTTTAAAAAAATTTAATGCCAGGATACTTAAAATAATTGTTATGTACCATTCTATAAATAACTTTTGTTAAATATCTGTGTCAATAATTTGGGTGTTAATGGAAAATAGTATCTTGTTTGTCTATTTTTAGTTATTACTGATTTATTGATTTGTTTTTATTCAATTTTATTTAGTTTTATATGCCAATCACAGGATACCCCAACTACAATTGGCAAAATATTAAATTTAAAAACAATGGCAATTAAATAAAAGATAAAAGGAATATAAAATGCAAATTAAAGATACGAAAACCATATTTTTTCAAGAAAATAATGAAGTCACAGACTACAAAAACCCAACTATTACAAAATTAAAAAAAAAAATTCTCAGTGACAAAATCAGTAATAACGATAACAATAATGATAATGATAATAGCAAAATTGTATTAAAAAATAAAAACAATATTTTTTTAAATGATGATCAAAATTATTTGGTTGATGAATGAAATAACTTATCAAACTGGGTTCAGAACAATCAATTGTAGCCTTCAGTTGGAAGGATGTACTTGTTTTTGCGAACACAAGTTTTTTATATCAGGATCCATGTTAGCAAGCTCCAACCGTAAATTCGGTTCGACGTTCAGTTTGTTCCTGTACTTGTTTTTAATGTAAACCATCGCCAAGAACCCAGATTCGTAAAGGTAGTTGTGCTGAAAGGTAACAAAAACTTCATTGCTCTGTTGCTTATCAAATAATATTCATTTCTTCTTTCCAACCAAAAGTCTAACAAGTCCATCTCCTTGAAAGCCTGCTGGAGACTTCCATCACACGAAAACTCTATCAAGTCCTCTTTCAGCTTAGTGCTGTACACTTCCGACAGCGTTTCTTCAACAGAGAACGGATCCCTGATCCAATATTCTTGAGACATGTCTTTAGGGAAGTAGTCATTAAAATTTAACACCATCAGAGTACAATATTCTTTGATATCAGCAACCAGTTTATAATGCAATTCAATTTCATTCTCACTCATGAAATTTTCCAGTAGCAGAAAATAATGCATTTGCCCCTTTTCAACGTCTTTGAGCATGAAACGAAGTTTCTGCACAAATGCCTTAGTTGTACGATAATTCTCCTGCCTTCATATTAATTCCTGAGAATGAAGCCACTATGCGTTTGATCTCTCTCAATTCGGACTGTTTCCTTTTGAAAAACTCTAAAGGCTTATCTTTCAAAGTGCTGTGCTTTGTATTAAAATGACGCAGGTTTCATTGTATGACTGGATAATTGTTCATAACAAATGATACATTGCGGTAATGGTTCACCTGCTTCATCATTAAATGTAAAGCCAAATGATAAATAGCTAGGATCATACCTCCTTGAAATTTGCCATTGCCTCTTACTCTTACTAGATTCAACTAGAGTTTTCTGTTCACTAGGCCGGCTACAAGTTGCCTCACAAACGTCACATAAGTCACCATTATTATCCTCAGGGCTAACTGTCACATCACTCGGTCTTTTTAACGAACCAATTGCCATCCATTTATCCATAGTGAGGCGCAACAAAGAATTAAATCACCGTTCAATAAATCGATAACTTTTACTAATGCAACTTGCGAAATGTAAACAAATAGGAAAATCATGTCCTGCAGTCAGTAACATCTCACAGAGCACTGAAACTGGATACTGAACGTTGAATTAAACAACAAAATTCCGGAACCTTCGGTCACGTGGATGTTACGTCATACTAGGCTTGGCTCAGTGTCTCAGATTGGCGTACCATTTAATAGTAGTTCGCGTACACACAGTTTGAGAACGGCTGTTTAAGATCATCGGATAAAACATTGTTTTCATTCTTCAAAAGTCAGATAGTTGCGTGATTTTTCGTCTTCCTTTTTGCAAAATTACAGAAGTACTTTGAGTTAACCTTTATCGCGTCTTCTTTCTCTCTGTTTCTCAATTAAACCCTGTATGACATAATCTATACTCTCCAGTTTATTGTTTAATATTTTTCTGATGTTGTTGTCTTTGCAGTTTCTGAATTTTACAGTCACTCTTTTTCTCTTGCGGAACATTGACCTCTCTTGTCTCTCGAACCTGCTTCTCTTTCCTTTTTGTTGCAATTTTGGGACATGTCTTTTCAATTTCTAGCGTCTTCTATTCTAGAGTTATTAGCATCTCATTCCGTTTCCTTGTCCTTAAAGATAGTTTTCCAGTCTATTGCTTCCATACTAGACGCAATACCTTCCCAATTTATAGCCTAGGAGTGAAAATTAAAAATTTCGAATTTGCTTCTTTCTATAATATTTATTCTTTCCTTTCCTTTTGCTTTTATAATGGTTATTTCAATAATGTTGTGATCTGATACTACAGTTGGGGATATTTCTATGTTATCAGTTAAAGTGCTGTTGTTTGTGAATACCAAATCTAGGCCGTTTTTTTCTTGTAGTTTCCGTTATTCTTGTGTTAACATCAATTCAGCAGCTAGAGCTAGCAGCATTTTTGCCTGTTCCTGGTCTTCTCATGTGCCTCCCTTGTTGTATACATATATTTCTTCCTATCCTTTTATAGTTCATAAATGGGAAATTAAAATCACCGCAGAAAATAATATTTGGGGTTGGGGAGTGTAGATCTTTCATCCAGTTCCTAACCTCTGTAATGGTATCTGAAAACTTTGTAGTTGGAGTGTTCGGAGGTCTATATATTACAATTAGTACCATATTTAATTTTTCATCTTTTGCTGCTACTGATTCTACGTAGTTGTTTGAAGTACAGTAGCATGGCCGCAAACAAGACGAGTGCAGAGCAATTGCAAAATTGATCAAATGAGTGCCAGTGCCACCCCCTTGTTGCAAGGTACCATCCCCCCAGGGTGTCCCCTCCAAAAAGGGGGGACTCCCCCAGCAAGCTGGGGGAGTCCACCTAACCTCTTTGGGGGAGAAGGTAGGACGGCCTCACCCCCGAAAGGGGTATACCTAACCGAAGAGAGAGAGAGAAGGAGAGAGAGGAAGAGACCATCCAGCGTCTGCGAGATGCAGAAGCTTAATGAGAACTCAAGGTAGCATCATTTGGCTTAGAAATCGAAATCCGCCAGTTGGCTTAGAAGACGTAGAAGGCATAAATGGCCTGTATATATTAATAACCTTCGAACGAATTAAAAGCGCACACAAACGCACATACACTCCCATAGATAGATCCCCTATTACACACACACACACACACACATATATATATATATATATATATATATATATATATATATAACCAGATGCATGTAAAGCCCCAATAGCAAAATATAGACGAGCATAACCACCACATCACCACAACCAACACCACAACCACCAATCGTCTAAGTATAGCTTAGCATCACCTAACCAAATCCACTTTACCCACGGCTTTTACTTACCAGCTCCTGGTAGACCGACAAGATCTCTAAATACGACCCAATAGACAGAGCTATTAAGCATAAAAAATATGTTTATGGAGACAGGCGGTAGACTGACAAGGTCTCTAAATACGACCCAATAGACAGAGCTATTAAGCATAAACAAATACGTTTATGGGGCCAAGGGGTAGAGCGGCAAGATCTCTAAACACGACCCAATAGACAGAACTATTAAACATAAACAAATACGTTTATGGAGCCAGGGGGTAGACCGACAAGGTCTCAAAAAAAGGGCGACGCTAATAGTTTTTCAATTAAGTTTCTCATGGTGGAACACCACGAGGCCAATTTAACGTTTGGTGAGCGGACTTTTATACAAAAAATCGAATAAGATAAACTAAGTTTAATGCCAAAACAAATTTCCACCATAATATACAATTTTATCCTTAAACTATAACATAGAAAGCATTAATATGATTTTTAAAACAAAATAGAAATTAAATTAGGGGTAACTATTTCATTTTTCCTCTTTTGGCCAATTATTTTGTTACAAAATAATATTAATATAACTTTATAATAAAAATAGGTTCTATTTCGGGGTAACTTATTCATTTTTTCTCTTTTACGCAGCTATTTTGCTTCAATACAAATTTATCTTAAATATATAATTTTATCCTTAAAATATAACATAAAAACGTTAATATAATTTTTAAAACAAAATAACCTCTGGAATGAAAAGTTATATTTGGTAAAAACACGCACCCAGAATTCGCGGCTCGCCCAATTACAACCCAATGGGCGGGGCATGAGAACGAATCCAGGATCTCTGGTTGGCGAAAGTCTCACTCTCACACAGGAAACTCGCGAATCGAATATTGGGGGTGGGGCCAATCGGGGTCACGTATATAAGAGGGAACATTTTCAGCTGGATCCACAACAGTGTTTCATCAACGAGTAACTACACATTCTCTCCATCATGAGTCATTCACAAGAACTTTACTGCTCCCCGCAATTGTTTGAAGACGGGTACCTCTCTGCAGTGGCTACATTCATCTTTTTGCAGGGGCGACCGGAACGCTCTACTTTCAACGCAATCCATTGCAGCGGATGAAGAGGCTATTGAAATGTGAGTAATTATGTAATAATTTAGTTTGTGATTCGTTCTCGGGTTATATACATCGGATCATTCAATGTTTATCCCTTGCAAGTGTTAGTTAATTTATAAAAAACCATAATAAACGAAGTGAAAGGATATCTGCCCAGGGGTTCGAGACTCTGCGACGGGGATTAGTAGCCCCGCTAATCTTCCTTCCTGAGAATGTCATTTAGACAGTGAATTTTATTATGCGATGAAGGTATCCTTTTAAAGTGAAATTTTATTACGCGCTTGTTTCCCTATACGTGTTAACGTAAAAATTTATAGAAAGTTTTACAGGTTGGTTTTTAGAATTACTAAAACTTTGAAAGTAGGGAATTGTTGCGGTCCCGGGTTCGTGATTCGGTGCTGGCAGATGATGCGTAGCACATCCAGCTAACCTTCCTTTTGAGCCCAGTTAGGCTAGTTGCTTTGTGTTTATTATCTGATCCGGTATTCTATTAAGTATTTAGAGAGTGAAATTTGTTTATCAAATAATTACGTGTTAACATTTATTTAAAATTAGTTTGTGAAATGTTTCATTAAAATAGCATGTATCCTCAATTATATATATATATAGAACAAATGGATTTTAATTAAAAAAGATTCAATGTGGATGGTTCGTTTAATATCTGCCAGGTGCTCGATATCCTGTGATGGTACTTAGTCATACAATATGATCATTATTAGAAAAATGCATGAGCTGTCAAAATAATTTTCTATCTACAACCGTATCCTTTCTCCTTATAGGTCCGATGCGAAACTTGATCGTGTTATAGCTACTTTTCGTGACAGCTTTGAAGAAAAGCAAATAGTCGACGGCGATTTGGAGGTTTTACAGCGCAGTTAACCCAGTGACCTGAATAAGGAGGTCGAAGTATTGGCTCACATCCGGTCCAACGATTGCCAGGTCGTCGGGGAACTAATGTAAACTTTTTTCCTTTTGAACAAGACAGTGTATTTTCATCAATTTATTAAATGATAGAAATCATGTTTTATAACTTAGTACAATTCAGCTTACGGAATTAGCATCCAATAAATAAGACTAACATTATTGGGAACATCTTATATTTTACACAATATAGTTATAATTATACTTACACGCGTAAAACTTTACACAATGCATCGAGTGCGCACAAATGGAAACCCTTTTTTATCTGCATGCACACCATTTCATCATTCATCTCAGTGTCGCACAAATCGAATAATTTTTAAAAATTTGTAAATCCTTTCCCACGTGACATGTGCAGGAGAAATGAAAGACAATACATCCCGCAAGCATTACTAAACTATCCTTGTAATCTGTAGGGATTCCAGACAATTTCAGGGATATGCAACTGTTCGAGAAATTTTACAATAACAGGGTCACTCCAGGGATAAGTCCCCAGTGAATTAAAGTAATACATTCTTCCCCTATTTTTAAAGTATATTGCAAACCAATGAAGCCCCTCGCCCCCAACAATGTCCGTGTTAATAATAATTCCCCCGCATTTTCTCGTAGTTGGTAATTTCAATGTTTCATTCCTCGCAAACACACCGATAAATTTGGAGCGTGTGATTCGGTCACTATTCATTACTCTCTGAAGTGTATTCGCATCCATTTTAAAAGTCAGTGACTACGTTCCTGAAGCGGTCGACCTCAATTAGGGCTTGTGACTCGAGGTATACTATTACACTAATAGGAGCGTCTATCGGGTTGGCGAATTCCAATCTGACTGAGATGTTCCCACTTTGTTGTGGACTTAAGTGTGTATTTACACTAGCAGATAAGTCGGGCGTGATATCAAACGGGTAAAGGTTAAATTGATCGATGAATTCTTTCTGCATTACCCCAATCCCGAGCTCATCACAAGCACCTGCAATATGGACCAGATTACTATGAGTAGTCCGTATCCATAGTCCCACCCAACGCAACGCCATTCACGTATAGTTATATTTTTAAGGCCGAAATTCTCGAATTTAAAGGTGTTCTTTTTATATTTTCCATTCGTCTAAGCGTGATCCTGCATTCCAATTAATAACGTTTTAGATAGACCTCCCAGGGCCACGTTTTCTATCTCATTCGAGGCCAACCCTGCGGGCACCGTGTATAGTTTGATCTGTACTCTGTTAATTGGGTATTTTACTGTTGCGTGTATTAAATTTTTTCAATTTCTAATTGTTTAGCAGAGCTTAATTTCACTCGCCGTACGCGCAGATGTTTCCATAATGTGAATCACAACGGGTTTTGCGCCCTCGTCTTGATCAGGTCCCAGATTTATGCAGATCTCAGGATTCGTGCGGGTGAGTTTTAATTTCATATCCACCCCATTCATAAGAAGTTTCTCCTGGAATGTGAAGTCTGTATGCAGACGTCCATAGCATTCATATATCTTCTTTTTAGAATTTTTAAATTTATCCTTTATACTACTTTCGTCTTTAGTCTGATAATAGCCCTCGGCAGTTAAAAAGGTATCCTTCGCTTCTTTTGAAAAGTTGAGGACATTTTCCAGATAGGCTCGTAGGTGATAATAACCCGTTCCTGCTGAGATGTTGACCTGGTTTAAATACACCTCACACTGACTGAATATGGAGTGCAGAAAGTTGGTTTCAGGGTATGCAGAATAATTATCATCGCAGTCCGTTCCATCTGAATGGGCTATACGTAGTTTAGCGTACATGTGCATGCAGCTTGGATCAAAAAAGTATGGGCCTGAGCTGGGTATCACGAATTCTATAGGGGCACTCGGGGAACTAATTGTGTTTAATGGGTTAATTGTAATAAAGTCACTGTGCTCAAGAGAAACTTGTGTTGAGGGCATATCAAAGAGGGACAGCTCCGATTTACAACATTGTGAGCTACAAAGATGGATGAAGCGTGCCATGACGAGTCAGAAATAGTGCCAACTCTCTCGACAAGTAGTAATCAGCCTATGATTCGTGAGAGCAATGTCCTCAGCTTATATCAGTTAAAAAAATGATCAACCCTAGGTTTCATTCGCTTAGAGCACTTCTTCTTCGATGTCCTTTTATGTTTAACGCCACGTGTTGTATCCCCTTCTTCCGAACAGCCCTCTTCTTCCCGACCAAGCATTTCTCTCTTTGCATCTTTGATGATTTCGTCCCCTGTACGTTTTAAATGTTTTTTAAGAGCTTCTTCAGGTTTAGCTCCACCCATTATGTCTTCTACCGTGTTAAAACCTGATTGTAACGCTTTCCTCCCGAGGTATCCGGCTCCCCCCTCTTCAACAATGGGACAGCCGCGCGTAGTATGGTTGAAAAAATGGATCCAAGGCCACTCCCAAGCTGATATCTCACCCCTCGATAGACTGTGAAAGGCCTTCGGTTCATTATAACTGAATGCGACGAAAGTGCAGCTTCACTGTTAAGCTCCCATCACCGTTCTTATATATATTGAGATATTGGTTAATAGGTTAGTCGCAACATTCACATAATGGGGCTTGTCATATATAATGCTCAAGCTTTTCCCTCTATGGGGAATGTGTGCAATGCGCAGCAGACGCGCCTGAGTATCCCCAACAAATTGATGCCCCACGATATTGCTGTAAATATAGCACATATCTGGGGATGGATAGCCATCACCCAATTTTTCCAATTTCAACTGATACATTAACCTGGACAAGTCATGTTGTGCCTCGTGAAAGACATCTCTTTGGAGCGCTACTCCATATCGGCCCTAGGTTATAATTTTGAACAGTCCTGTCTTTAATATTTCTATTATCCTGTGAGTTTAGGGTCAGAGCATGTGCAGGGGTTTCTTTGTTTACGATTTCGTATACTAAATCAGCCGTAAGATTTGAGCTTTTCAAACTTTCGTTTAAGTCTCTCACAACATCCTCGGCGGCACCATAACGACCCGGGCCTAGTGTTACAACTGTGCTGTAATACCGTGCATCTCCACTCCGGGCGGCACGCATGGTTTCATCCCTAATTACCCCGGCCTTTTCACACTCATCACGATCTCTAAGAACCGTAAAAACGGGTTCTTTATAATCACTACTTAAAAAGCTGGTGGCTAGCTGAATTTCGCATAGCCCCACCTCATACGAATCACGTTTCAATTCATTGGGTCCATGGAGTTCTGTTACAAAGTTGGCTAGGGTATTCTTAGAATGTACAGACAGAGAAGAAGAGGACGGGAGTGTGACATAGAAGTGGTTAGGAGCCATGTTGTATATTATTTAAGCTTCATTATTGCAGCAGCTTTTATATAGGTGTTGAAGCTTTCTGGGTACCCTGCCATTTCACCAGGTACATTTTTCTCTTTCCTGAACCTTTGCTGCCTAAAATTTTTTAATTTTAAACACATTTTTTCCTAAATTAAATGTCACTTTCTGCAACTCCTCGCGGTAAAAGCCTCCTGCGATTTCTTCCCCATTCAAATCTTCAACGTAATACAGCATTATCTCGCCTTTAGGTCTCATAGCCCTAACTTTAAAAATCTCACGTGTCCAGCCTTGCTCAAAGCCCTTCGCGAATTTATTTCCCGAACGCGATAGCCTTACATAATCATTGATTTTGAAACGTGTAGAGTGTGGCGGTGCTCTACGAATATCTCTTCTCACCTCACGCTCTGTGTGCGTACCTCTTTCTAAAACCTCGTTAGGTGTTGTCCCAATCGCGCGATGGTGTGAACGGTTGTATGATGAGGCCAATGATTCCAGAATGTTTATATATCTGTATGTGTTTTATGTGTAAAATAGCGATGCATGCGTTCCTTTATGGTACGTTGAACTCTTTCAGCTAAAGAGGCCTTATGTATAGAATTGCTAGTGTAGTAGATATTAAACTCTGCCAACATGTTCTGAAAAGCTCGGCCTATAAATTCTTTCCCCATATCCGTACAAAAATAGCCTGGAACCCTGTTTTCTTTCAACATCAGCGTTTTGGTAGCTTTAGCAACTGTTTCAGGCGATTTATTTTTCAGAGGAATTAGCCACAGATATCTAGAGAATACATCTATTATGAATAGGATGTAGCGATAGCCATCATTATATACTGAATATCTTTGCATGTCTGTTAAATCCGCTTGCCAAATAGAATCAATCGAAGCCGCTGTTGTCCTGGCTGTTTTAAACCTTTTTCTCACCGGCTTATGAAGTGTATAAGCATCCTGCTCCCGCAAAAACCTCTCAACATCTTTTTTCCCTACTCCATCATTGTAAACACCTCTGTACAGTCTATCAACACCGCCATAGGAGGCTGGGTTAGAAATGTCATAATAGCGTTTTTTAATATGTTAGCCATTTGCGTATTTTAGAGGCATGCGGATAGGGTCGGCCGTTGTTGTTTGGTCTCTTCTTTCTCCTCTTCAGAGATGCTACCGTTGGGGATGATGGCTTACTCAGTTGTGGCACATGCGAGACTTGCTCCAAGTCTTTTAACCTATTCAGATTTCCTATCAATGTTTTGGGGACATTTATTTGTTGTAGTCTTGCTTTAATATGCTTCCATCCTGATGGTGAAGGCCTGTCCCACTTTCTCACCAGATCATGGACAATGTCGACGATATTCGAGCCCTGTACCCTTGTTCCTTCAACAATGACCTCGCCTGTATCGGTCCACTGTATGATGGGGTCCTCACTCAATAGATTATAAAGACTTAAACCTTTATTCCTCAATGTATGTGGGAGACTGCTTTTTAATACATGCTCGATGTGTGCGTTCCGTTATTCTTTGGTTGGTCATCTCTAACGTCGGCCTCAGGTCCTATGTCGCCATGCTCATCGTTGCTCGCGCTGTGCTAATAACCACGGGATCTCTGTCGGATTCTTATAATCTTCGTACTCATGAAGAAATTTCTGCAGAGCCTCTTGGTATAAGATCCTTTTCTCATCAGGTGACTTTTCACTGTTTAATAGGTCTATCAATTCGCTTTCCATTCTTTTAAGCCTGCTTTTACGGGGTTCTAGAACCGTGTCTGGACTCTTTGAACTTTGCAGTGAAGCATACACCTCGTGCGGAATCACTACCACTTTCTTCATTATATTAATCTAGTCAGTAAAGGTCCCAAAACTGAAAATAAGATGGGGAGGAATGATCCCCCTCTTTGTACAATAATTCGCTTTTTCTTCCCCACAGTTTGACTTTTACGAGCGAGCGTACGTATTATGTTCTTGTAACGACGTAGGCGAGCCTTCTGAGGGGATTTCATTGGTACATTACATTTTATAACATTAAGGCAGATTTCACATATGCATTTTAAAAAGTCCGAGTCGATATTTTTAACAAACATCTGCTGCAATGACTGGGGCAATCGATGATAGATTTTTATTAATTCACGGTATTTCTTTAGCCTATTTATCATTCTGGAATATACATCGTTTCAGGCTCGTTTGGGAATATATTTGTTCTTAGAAGCACCCTAAACGTGTTTCGCGGGTGAAGGTCACAAAGCAAATATCCGTAACGTTGACTTGCAGCTTCTTTATAAACTTCCAAAAAATCCTTACACTGATTCGGGAACACTTTATTGGCTAATACCCCAATTTGTGACACATCTCTACGTTGCGCGAATAAGACTAGATATTGTGTATTTAACGACACATCGCGCATGTATCTATTTTTGAAAAATAGATTCTGATTGATGAAGAACGTGCTTATGTTAAGATGGTGGGAGAATACTGTAAATGTCTCGGCAAACGTTTTATCCATTTCCAACACGAGATCGTCAATTACAGTGACTGTATGCTCATTTCCCTTTAACGAATTAACATCATATACGCCTTTGTGGAACAAAATATCATCTTGGTACTCGTTGAACACTGACTGATCCGTCGAATAGCACCATATTACTTTATGCACAAATTTTGAGAACATCTCCCCTTTATCTTTAATGATTTTAAGCATAAACACAGTTTTACCACATCCTGTAGGGCCAGATATAATACATGTGGAGGGGCTTGTGAACCTGAATTTTTCTACAGATTCCATTTCTAACACGTTACACCCCTACATGGAACATTTACAAAATATAATAAAAATTTAAATGATGTTCCTTATATTCTACAATCTTGTTTTTCTTCTTCCACAGAACCGTGAATGACGATGAGGTACAGCAGCCCATCGTCGATATTACAGACGACCCCGATGACAGTGTAATTGTGGTTACAGTCTCCACCCCCTGACGAACCTTCACCAGCGATACCTCCACCACGTGGCAGTTCAAAGCGGAGGCACGATGATGAAGAACCTTCCACGTCAGGTATAAAACTTGCCAGGATTGCGCTGGTTTCTAGACCCCCAGTAATAAAGCCCCAGCCCTCTGCGTCTTACGACACAACCTCCACACTAGCTCCCTCCTCAATTAAATTTGTACTCCCTTATTCCTGCTCAATTCCGGGTATATCCTCCACACCAGCAGCTTCTCATGCTGTAGAGGAAGGTATAACATTCGAACTGGTGCGAACCGCTAACCCCACCCCGGCCCTGACAGAAATCGGGGCGTAGTCAGGGTTGACCCTGGAACCCTGTATAGCAACGGTGTTGAAGACGGACTGCGGCCCGTAGTTGAACGTATTGCGGAGTTTGCCCTTCAGAACCGCGACGAACGTAAAGTCTGGACGCGGTTGTCCCTCGGGTTCGGGACAGATGACGGGGATGTAGATGATTTTTGGGTAGTAATACCATTCAGACGCTTGGTAGCTGTAGACATAGAATATATCTTGGGCCGTATAATGCAGGCCTCTCAAAGTAGTACAACCTTCAATATGGACAACTTCACGGTAGATATTAACAGAGTATTCCATGTTGCTGGTCATAATACCACACCTTATACACTTAACTTCAATTCGCGGGATATTTACAGAAAGCATATAAACGCCGAGCGTAGTTGCGGCTTTATAGCAGTAGTCTTAGCTCATATGTTTACTGTACTAAATACCTGGGTCAAAAATTTGGTTGCCTACGGTTGTGCAGCGTGCTCGTAAAGTGGATTGTCAGGAGCAACGTATCTCCCTATCTGCAGTATAAAGGACCTTTACGCTAGTTCTGATAAAAGTCGAAAATATGTAAGGCATCATGATTTGTGTAAGGGATGTCTCGAGTTTGCGGATGATATAGTGAAACATTGTAAGGAATGCCACATGGTATGTGAGCCGTGTAAAAACACCAAATGTGAAAGTCGTGTAGTTGAAGCTGAGAAGAGTGAATGTAATGTGTGCAGACGTACATTTTTCAATAATAAATGCTTTGAGTTCCATAAGTCCTTGGACACTTGCAGGAAAATGAGAATCTGTGAATGTGGTGTTTCATATGATGGATAATTTGGGGAAATTCAAGCACAAATGTGATGAAATTCAGTCCTACATGCCATGAGAAATATAAGGCGGATGGAGTGAAGCATGTATGTTATATGAAAGAACGCTAAGCCTAAAAATAGACCTTGTATAACTGTGTACTACGATATAGAAACTTACACAAACCAAAGAGGTTATCTCACATCTATTTGTAAGCCAGACTATCTGCGATGAGTGCATGGAGGTTGAGTGTGATCAGTGTCACAAATGTGGTAAACGGACAAACGTTTTTAAAAAGATCGCACACGACAGCCCTGTGAAATTCTTTGTGTCCTATATTGTCAAGTTAGCGGACAAGTTAAAAACAATGACTGTATATTCTTGCCAATAACGGGGCAATATTTGACACACAGTTCCTTTATAAGGAGTCATCAGAGATATTCACGGGTGATCCCCTGAAAAGAGGAAACAAGCTTATACAAATGCAGATAAGAGGTAATGTTCAGTTTAAAGATACTCTATTATTCACACCTTGTAAACTAGCCGAGCTACCCAAGGTGATGGGTGTAGCCACCGAAGTTTCAAAGGGTATTTCCCTTACAGTTTCCTCACTAGCGACACTTTAAATTACGTAGGACTACCTCCCCACACACAATACTTTAACTATACCAACATGAGCGATAGTGAGCGTGAAGATTTTGACCGCTACTACAAGTTTTAATGAAACTAATCCATACAATATAGCTGATGAATGTGAGCGTTATTGCGTGAATGATGTGCGCGTGCTCAGATTATGTTTCCAGGCCTTTAGAAGGATGTACATAAACCGTTTCAACTGCGATCCGCTGCAAGTCGCAACCACAATCACCTCATTATGTTTTACTGTGTTCAAGAACAATTTCATGCCTAAGGACACCTTAGCCGTCATTCGCAGAAATAACCCTCGTAATTTTGGGCACAAGGCTATTTACTGGCTGATACACATACAGCAGCAGACCGGAGTATACATAAAACACGCCCGCAACACGAGAGAAGTACCCATTAAGGTCGTGTTTTTTGGGTTGATGGCCGAAGTGAGGATCCAACCACTGGTGAGAAGACTGTACTCCTTTAACGGTTGCTGGTGGCATGGGTGCCCACGTTCTGAGTGTGGAATCGTAGGAGATATCCACGGTAGATCTCCTGCCGACAGTCTTGCATGGACCCGCACCCGCGATCAACTTATAGGCAGCCAGTTCACTCACAAGATCTTGTGAGAGCATGAGTATGATGCACGGATGGAAACAGATGGACAGTACCGTCAAGAAATAAACACGATCAAGCGTTCAATGGTGTTGGATTCGCTCAAATGCGGTGATAGTTTGTTCGGAGGGCGTACAAACCCATTCAAGATATACTTTCCACCTACGGAGGGCGTGAAACTCCACTACTACTTCTTTATATCCCTACGTGATGAAGAACAATCCGTACCCTGTAGGTGCACCTGAAAAACTGGTGGGACCTGACCTGCCCACCATCGAGGTGTTCTCAACAAATTTGAACAAGTACTATTTCGGTCTTTCTTTCGTAGACGTGCTCCCCCCTCGCGATTTATGGATGCCGATCTTACCCGTCCTTATAGATCACAAACTCATGTTTCCCCTGTGCGTGAAGTGCGCAGAGAATAATGGGTCCTGTAATCATACAACCAACCAGCGGAAGATCAGAAGTATATATACAAGTCCTAAGCTGTCCCTAGCCTTTCGCCATGGTTACAGAATATTAAAGATATGTGAGGTGTGGGGGTTTCAGAAACTCCTCAACCTTTTCACCCCGTATATAAATACTTTTTTGAAGGATTAGGTAGAAGCATCAGGATACCCGCGAGAGGTTGAGAGCGAGGGTGAAAAATCGGCTTATATCAGCGTTACCGTAACCGTGAAGGGATACAACTTGACCGGGCCCAAATTTTTAAGAACCCTGGCAAGCGCTTTAGTGCAGTTATGCCTAAATAGTCTTTGGGGAAAGTTTGCACAGAATACAGGTAAGGAAACGTTCATTTGGCACAAAGTTATAACGAGGTGTGGGATTATGCCATTGCCCCCGATAAAGAGGTTATGGAGATCGTGAATGTTGGTAACACGTACATAATAAAGTACAACAACACCGAACTGGCCACAGATACCTCACATGTTACAAACATACCTGTAGCCAGCTTCACAACGGCATTCACACTCATCAAGCTTTGGGGACTACTGCACTCTCTTGGGCGTAATATTCACAGAGAGGGAGGGTGAATACATGCCGCCAATTGGGGAATTCATCGGAGAGTTGAATGATGAGATCAAGGATGAGTATGGTGATGGTGCATACGCTGACTCCTTTGTGTCAACAGGGTCAAAAACTTATGGGGTGCGGGTGAGGGTGGGAAAAGAGCTGAAATATATCGTGAAGGCGAAGGGCATCACGCTTAACCTGGCGAACCGACGGGTCGTTAACGTTGACTCGTTGAAGGAGCTAGTGTGCTTAGAAGATGAGGGCGACCAACCTCCCCAACTGACTGTAGGAACCCACAATTTTCGGGCACAGAAACTGGGGTGTGTGAAGGAACTTAGGAGCACAAACGTGTGTCGTAACACCTATAGGAAACGTTACCAGGTGTCTGGCACCTATGATACCGTACCCTTTGGGTACCATAGTACCTGAATAATATATGCCTATTGTTAACGATATGTTTATTATTACGTATATTTGAATATGTAAATGTTTTTAATTAGGGTTTCATTTTCTCCTTTGTGTGTGTCTGTGTCCGTGCGTATGTACAGGAAAAAGTCCTAAACTCCGCCCACTCTAAGATCAATCAAAGGGTCACGTGACTCCTGCTACTACCTGGGCATATCTCTACCCCTGCGTGCTCAGTTGGCCTCTGCAAGCCCTGGAGCTCAAACGTATATTTGAAGAATTCTCACGTAGACGAAAAATAGTTATGGCGACTTTTGATATTGCGTGTTCGACGTTTATGAAGTCGTATTCGGTGAAGTCGGAAGATGTGGTGAATAATAAAAGACGGCCTAGCCCCCACTCTTTCGAGACTTTTAAGGCTACATTGAACAGCTCGAAGCTTGAGGAACAAAATGTTCAAATACTCTATGGATATTCTGGCGAGAGCATTGCCGGATTTCGCGGCACAAACTATGTAATGGACTCAGTTGTAGGGCTAAACTGTATAAAAGCGTACATATACCGTGAGGTGAAAGAAACAACGCGTGCAGAAGAGAAGCAACGGCTATGGGTAGTGAGTCTTGTTGGTGATGGGTGTGACAGGCGGTATTATGTCATGCTGCATCATACCAAGTACGCGTACCCTACGGCTGAGACTGTAAACCTTGTCATCGTGTTCAAACTAAAGTACTTTACCACTACATTCGTATATATCATGAAGAGGTTCGCAGTGAGGTTGTAGCTAAAGGCCTGTGTGAGTTTTTAATAAAATTTAGAGACGAGTATCGACTGTTAAACAAAGAGGATAAATACGGGCACATGTTTCTCTCAAATAGTGCGCCGGATTGTTAATGTGTTTCATTTGTGGAAATGAACGTCTTGTGCGCATTCCGATAAAACATTAAAACCTATATTGCCCCATGTATCGGAAAATTGCCCAGTATAATGGGTACAAGTACTCGCATGATTCTTTCATGCTGGAACAAACCCGTACACGAAACATTAACGCTTAGTTTGACTCACTCCTCCACACCTGTTCCCGAGCCAAAGAGCGCACCGGTTGCTCATAGTCATCGCAGAGCTTGACCGACTGGTTGTGCACTCTCACAGTAGAAAACGATGGAGCTTCCGTTGAGCAGCATTCTCAATGCCGTATACGACGTGTCCGTGACGAAGTCATTGCGTGTGTTCAGACGTAAAACCGGTGCCATTAACTATGTACTTGAAACGACTTGTAGACAAGCAAACTCTGGTAAACGTAATGTTGTTTAGTTAAGTGTTGAGGAGATGAAAAGAGTCTTCGTGATAGTTGAGAAGCGGGGTGAGAATCGTCATAAAATACCTGTAGGTGTAGGTACAAGAAGAGAACAGATTAATGATACCCCCTCATATGCCATTGTTTGTACGTTGTGTATAAATAACGATCAGCCATGCATTGATATAAGACTGATGTGGAAGAATGCATCTGATAATAACGTTCTTGTCCCCACGCGAAACCGCTTAAGTTAGGGCGCGTAGTATTAGTTTTAATTTTGTTGTTGTTTATAGACCTCCCGTTCAACCCCTCGATACCGATACTAGATTTTACTCGCTTCTTGGTAACTTTATTGACAATCGGAATAGTATATTTGTCGGAGACTTTAACTGTCCTAATGTTAATTACGAGATTTTACTGGTAATGAGAAGGGTTTCAGATTGATTGAGTTCATGGAAGATAATTTTTTACGACAGATGGTTACCGAACCAACGCGCGGTGACAATATTTTAGATTTGGTGATGACGAACGGCGAAAATATAGTCGAAGCTTTAGAAGTAGGCGAGAGTTTAGGATGTAGTGATCATCAAATTCTTAGGTTTAAGTTATTGGTAGAAAACACTAAGGATAGTAACGTAATAGAAGTCCCTGATTTTCGTAGGGCTAATTTTGATAGTTTTGCGGATAGGATGCGAGTAGTGGACTGGGATAATTTATTTATGGGTAATGACGCAAATTTTCATTGGGAGGCGTTTAAAGAAAATTTTATGAATATTGAAAGGGAGTTTATTCCTCGTAGGCCCAAGCGCGCTAGAAATCATGGTAGGCCCAAGTGGTGGACTAGGGAAATAGGCGAGTTCATAAACGAGCGTAACAGAGCGTATAGACTTAATAAGCGCAATGGAACAGCAGCTAACTTCAATAGATATATCGAGCTTAGACGTCAGGTTAAAAGATCAGTTATGAATGCTAAACGTAATTTACAGATACAGCTGCGGATAGTAAACATAATCCAAAAAAGTCTTTTGAATACGTCAATAATCGTAAGCCGATAAAAGATAACATAGGCCCTCTAGTGGATGTTAACGGCGCTTTGGCTTCTGACGCTCTGGCGATGGCGGGTATTTTCAATAACTTTTTTGCCACAGTTTTTACCGTAGAAGATGGAAATAATGTCCCCGACGTGGACGATATCGTTCCATTTAGTAGCGAGACTATTTTGGATGAAATAACTGTTTACGAGGGTGAGATTGCGCATTATATCGATAGGCTAAAAGTTAGCAAGGCTCCAGGCCCTGACGCTTTTTATCCCATACTTTTGAAAGATTTGAAAGACGTTATTGTAGGCCCCTTAACGAAGATTTTTTATCAGTCACTCGAAACGGGGATTGTTCCTGAAGACTTCAAATTAACTAACGTCACGCCCATTTTTAAAAAAGGGGACCGCACAGTAGCTAGCAATTATAGGCCCATTAGTTTAACGTCAATTGTCGGTAAACTATTGGAATCCGTCGTAAGGGATCATATCATCGATCACTTAGAAAGTCGAAATTTGATTAATAGTAGTCAGCATGGGTTTCGACGCCATAGATCTTGTTTAACTAATTTGTTAGAAATTTATAACGAAATAGTGCGCGAATACGATAGGCATAGAGCGGCTGACGTTATTTATTTAGATTTTAAAAAGGCGTTCGATAGTTCCGCATTGAAGATTAATTGCGAAGGTTAAAGCGCACGGTATACGCGGTCAGGTAGCTAACTGGTTAGAGGAATGGCTTCGTGCTAGGAGACAGAGGGTCGTTGTTAATGGTAGTGAATCGGGGTGGATGGATGTAGGTAGCGGTGTCCCACAGGGTTCAGTGTTAGGCCCATTGCTGTTCGTAATTTACATTAACGACATAGCTGTAGGATTGACTAGTAACGTGTCAAAATTCGCGGACGATACTAAAATAGGCGGTAAGGTTATTAACGAGGACTATAGAAATAGGCTCCAAGACGATGTAAATAGGATTATGGAGTGGACGGATAAGTGGCAGATGCAATTTAACGTAGACAAATGTAAAGTTTTGCATATAGGTTCTCGTAACAATAACTACACGTATACGATAGATTTTAGAGAGTTAGCGAGCGTTGACGAGGAAGTAGATTTAGGCGTACACGTATGTAAGGATTTAAAAGTTAGGAACCAGTGCCTGGAGTCTTGCGCAAAAGCTAATAGGATGTTAGGCTTCATAGCGCGTAATTTCGAATTTAAATCGAAGGATATTATATTGCCCCTTTACAAGTCCCTAGTCAGGCCTCATTTAGAATATGCCGTTGCGGATATTGATAGGTTAGAAAGGGTTCAGCGTCGTGCCACGAAACTTATTCCGTCATTGCGCAACAAGCCTTATGAAGATAGGATTAAAGAGTTAAACTTGCATTCACTCGAAACTAGGAGATTAAGGGGGTAGCTTATTGAAGTTTTCAAAATCGTTAATAACATCGATAACGTAAATTTTGACAAACTGTTCACTTTCGATAATAGCAGTACTCGTAATAACGGACTTAAGTTGCGTGGCAGACGTTTCATTACTAATATCGCTAAAAACTTCTTTACGTTTAAAGTAATTGATAAGTGGAATAATCTTCTCGCGCCCGTCGTGAACTCTATCAGCGTTAATGTGTTTAAAAACCGTCTAGATAGACATTTTAAAAATATTAGCATTGTCTAAAATTTAAAAAAAAAAATTAGCAACAGGAGCTCTTGGGGTGGTGGTCGAGGATGAGTCTGTTGACGATTAATGCCAGCTTGTGACATGCCAGCGTGTGATGCCAGCAATAAAATTATTATTAAAAAAAAAAATTAGACTAATACGAACGTAGATGTAGCTCGTAGCGCAACCCACTTTTTGTTTAACTTTACCTCCTTTTTTTTTTCTTATCCTCTCCTTGCTTGCATGTCTGTAACTCTCTTTACTTGCATGTCTGTAGTTTGCATGGTATGACAGTGAGTTATGACTGTGTTTGCATGGTTTGTAAGCGTTCTTATTTTACTTCTTTTCATCTTTCACCCCTCTCCTATTCTCTTCGACTATTTTTACGACTTGTCGGCAGTGGCCGGCAGATGATGATGGTGTCTTTTTTATCTTTTCCTGAATGAATTTTAACCCACGAGTGATAGGTGTTGCTACTTACTTAACCCCTTATTCTCTTTTCTTAACCCCCTACTCTTTTCTTTTTCTCGGGCTAACCTTAGAGTGGATCTTAGGGTCTTTGTTAACCTTAGCTTCTGTAGATCTGTGGATCCTCGACAAAATGTTTAAAATCGTTGGTTTCCGCAAACTAAAACCTATATTAGCCACACGTGTTACGGATACTGTTTATTTTGATACGGTTCTTGAGTACGCATACACCGCTCTGCTCGACGGGTTTATCGAATGTAGGAATGAACATGGCGAGAATGGCCTAGAGCTGGATGTTAATTAAATAGTTTAGACTCTTCGAAATATCATGAACTTTGGTACAAAGGGCTTGAGCGGTACAGGGCAGAGCTCGCCTACACTGTTCACCCTGAAGAGTTCTTCTTTTGTGAAGAAGAATTCACGATTGAAAAGCTCGGATCGGTAAGGAAAAACCTCGATTGGAAAGGAGTGTTTATGAACTTGAATTTAATAATGATGTTGTGGCTAACGACGCCCTCTTTGTGCGTGCTTTTGATTGTATTCTGTCCGTTTTAAAGATAATTTGCCAGTCAATTGTAAGGTGGGCACAAAAATAGTATTGAACGAAATTAAGGCCCTTTACATCGAGTATAGACACCCACACCTTGAGTGGTGAAATAATGCTAAATCGTATTTATTGTGTAGTACAAAGCAACAATGATGTAACTGTAGACTCGATCACGTGCGAGTTTAGTATTTTAGTTAAGCGCGGTATAACATAAGTTGTATGTATTTTGATTTTATATAAGTTTTGCTGTTTATATATATATATATATATATATTAATGGGTATATAGTTTTATCCTATACTGTTATTATTTGTATATAAGTTTTGGTATATATATATATTATATATATATATAAGGTATTTGTTCGTACATATATTAAATGGTTATATAGTTTTATCCTGTACTAATATTATTATTTAAGAATATATATATATAATATATATATATATATATATATATCCTTCGTTTAATGTGTGTATTTTTGCTGTATATTACTTTAGAATGTATATTTATTTCCTATATATTTCATGAATTATTTTCCCTTAACTCGTCTAAATAAACAGAATGATGTAATGGTGTTTTATTTAATTCGTTTGGATGTATGTATAAACGATATTAAGGAATAACTGGGGAGATGGGAAAACTCCCCCAGCTTTCTGGGGGTTCTCCCCCTTTTTTGGCACCTTGGGGGGGTTGGCACTGGGGTTGGGGGTTGGCACCTTGCAACAAGGGGGTGGGTGGGTGGCACTGGCACTCGTTTAATCAACATTGCAATTGCTCTGCACTCGTCTTTTTTGCGGCCATACTACTAAGTACTTATAACCATTTTTGCCATATATTTTTTGTGTGTACAAACAGCACATCCTCCTTTACATCTTACTCTTCTGTTGGCTCGAAGGATGTTATACTATAGTTGTTAATTTGTATTCTTTTTGTCGATTCAAAACTCAGTTTTTACAGCTCGGCTGATAGTCCTTTAGACGAGTTTCCGTATGTTATGTAAAGTCTGCTCCTGTCTCTTCCAGGAGTCCTATCAGGTATGTGACTTTGTCCAGGGAATGGTTTGGTTTATGTCCCTGAATGTTGGCTTGAGTTATTTTTATTTTTTCGTTTTCGTTTTTTCCTTTATGTAGTTCAGATTCGTTTTCCATTGGTGGTGCATGTTTCGTTGCCCTCCGATCCTCCGATAATTTTCCTTTCCTTATATGTTTCGATACTTGTCTCGATATCGCATGTAATTTCTTTCTGTATTTGTTCTCTACGGCTCTCGGATACCCATATTTTTCAATTGTCTTTGTATTTGTTGGATGGTATTTAGCAGTTGAATTGTGCTTGATATATCTAAAAACTTGGTAGACCTGTTTGTTGCTGGTCTTGGCTGCTCATCTGTCGTGTTCCTGTAAGCCTCGTAAGCCTCGTAAGCCTCGTAATAATATTTACAAACAGACTTGCTATTGAGAGATAAACCCTGGAAATTTATACTCTGCGTTCAGACTTTAACATACCCATAAGCCTTTTCAACAAGTTAACTTCTTCCAAATGTCCGAGAAAAGTAAATATGTCGATGCAGTGACGTCATTCCAAATTCTGTTTTAAAATTCCGGAACAGTTATTGAAACCTCAAAGTAAGTAAAGTTAAGACGTTAAGGCTGAAAAATATTCCAGCTTTTGTGTGATCACTGTTTTCAGCAAGGGAAATATTACATTATTGGCCTTTCTTTTAAAAGTTCTCACTATGTTCAGAATGACTCATTATTTCGACACATTTACTTTTTCTTGGACAGCTGTAGAATAGCGTGTCTGAAATGTTTATGGGCTTGTGAAAGTCTGGACATTGTGGCAAAAACAGCCCACCGAACAGCTGTAACGAATGCCTTGAAATACATTACTAAATGTAATTTTCGTTAAAACTAGTACTGTACAAGTAAATAATGACATCACCAACTGATAGCGTACCAACTTTTATTTCAAATATCGATAAAATTCTAACCTCCAATTATATTGGTAACAGTTGCGTCATTGCAGAAGATTTAAATATTGCTCTCACAAAACAACATTCAATAATAACGCAAGCTTCTTTCACAACAAGACTGCAAGTGGTTTAAAATTAGCTATTACAAAGCCAACTAGACTTCACAATGACATTAGAAATTTGACTCTGCTAGATCAGATCTAGGTGCGGTCCCCGCTTGACTGCATCGTGGATATAATTATATTAAATATCACAGCTCACTTGCCTACGTACACCATGCTAATCACCCATTTTTCTGTAAAGGAAACCATAAAAGTTGCCTATGGATTTTACAGCTACGAATTAAAGTTCCTGAGAGAAATAACAGCTTTTGACTGGACAAGAATAACCGAAAGTAACCATGACACTGGAACAAAATTTCAAGCATCCTCAGATACAGTAATGGATATATTCAACATAAACTTTCCTCTCAAATCAGACATAATATCTAAACCTAAAACAACAAATGGATCACACCAGCACTCAGTGTGAGTATTAAACGCAAGCATACACTCTTTAAATTATAGGAAACTAATATTATTATCGAACAGACATACAAAAATTACTGTAACAGATTTAATGGAGTCATTAAAAGCAAAAGCAGATCATTATTGTTCAAAACTCGATGAACAAAAATTCAATCCAAAAGGACTATGGAACACTCTGAAAGCGCTAATTAATACAAAGAAGGTTAAAACAAATCTCTTGTCCTCCCTCACTCAAGGCGGAACTTCTTACAGTGACCCCAAAGACATAGCCAATTTATTAAACAACTTCTTTGCAATACTGCAGCCTCGATCCTAGTTACAGACATTCGCTACCAACAATACATGCCACAACCAAATCCAAACTCTTTTTTTTTATTCACTCCTACCATACTATATCTCTTAACTGTAACAATAAAAAGTCGAAAAAATAAAGATTCTGACATCAATACGATTGCGGTAAAAATATTAAGAAAATTAAGAAAAATTCAATAGAGAAATTAAACGTTGATAATAAAGAAATCACTGATGATACTGCTATTGCAGACTCTTTAAATGCACATTTTACTTCAATAGCGGATAAGCTTCGCTCACAATTAATAAATAATGATCACTCACCTCTAGAATATATGCCACCCAGCCCACTAAATTCATTTTCTTTTGTTCCTGCTACCTCTACTGAGGTCCAGAATATTATTGGTAAATTAAAAAATACAAAAAATAACATTCACAACATTCCTGTACCTATATTGAAACTTGTTAAAGATAAGATATCTGTAACTTTGGCTAAAATTATATCAATCAAAGTATTTCCAAAGGAATATTCCCATCAATGCTAAAAACTGGTTGTATGACACCCCTTTTTAAAGGGGGTGATCCTACAATAGCAACAAATTACAGGCCGGTGTGTTCATTATCTGTGTTCAGCAAAGTTTTTGAAAAAATTTTAAAAAGTAGAATGCAGCGATATTTAGAATCCTACAATTTATTATCTCCAAATCAATATGGCTTCCGTAATAATAAAACAACGGAAATGGCTATTTTAAATCTTATGGAAAATGTAAATATAGCTAAGGAGAACAAAGAAATAATGATGTCAATATTTATGGATTTGAGTAAGGCGTTTGATGTAATAGACCATAATATTCTACTTAATAAATTGTATTGTTACGGCTTTAGAGGGGTAATCAGTGATTGGTTTAAAAGTTATTTGTCCGATAGATATAATTTTGTATCAGTAAATAAGGTTTGCTCCACTAAAGCGCTTGTCAAACATGGTGTGCCACAGGGCTCAGTGCTGGGTCCACTGTTATTTTTATTATATATAAATGACCTCCCACGTTCATCTGATATACTGAACTTCATAATGTTTGCAGATGATACAACTCTCTCTTTTTCTTGCAAAGATGTTAATACAGCTAAGAATATATTTCATTCAGAATTCATCAGTGTAATGAAATGGTTGACCACCAATAAACTCTTCCTAAATACCAGTAAAACATACTGCACTCTTGTTTGGGGAAACTCCGCTAACAACGCATTAAATGGTATCTTTGTCATCCAAAAACGAGCAATAAGGTTATTATCTGATGCTGATTTCCTTGATCACTCTAGTGCATTATTTAAAGAGCTAAACCTACTAAAGCTCAATGATATAACCAAACTGGCACATTTTATTTTTATTTACAAGTGTAAGAGCAAAATCATTAATTTGCAATGGGTAAATAGATATTTTGTGACTCATCAAGAAATCCACCCGTATCAGACCAGAAATAGATCAAAGCTTGTTATACCTCAATTTAGATTGTCTTCATCTCAAAAACTACCCATTTTCATTGGATTGAAACTATGGAATGACTTGCATGCCGATATAAAAAATATTGCGAATGTAAATTTGTTTAAAACCAAGTTAAAATCCCGATTAATAATGGGATACTAACAAAAATCTTGGATTAATGTCCACTAATAATGTTTAATATTGTCCATTAATATTGTTTAATATTGAAATACAGGCTTTAACTATTAACAATACTTATTTACTTATTTATTTATTTTATTATTATTAATTTATAACGGCTAGCTGCTTATTTATAATAAGAGCCCAGTAAAGCCTAAAGCTTAAGGGCCAAATTAAAAAAATAATAATAAAAAAAAAAATAAATAAATAGTCGAGCTTCACAATTATTTATGTCATTGTAAAAATTGTAAATTGTAAAAAGACTACTGTATTTATTTTATTATTAATAAAGGTTAAAGGTTATTCTATACAAATTAGTTTCCGACGAAATTGCAATACCACTCAGTGAGTTAATGAATGAACTAGGAATATTCCTGACAGTCTAAAGGAAGCCAGAGTATGCCCTGTATTTAAGTCGGGAATCTTAAACACTCCATCCAATTATCGGCCCTTTTCCGTATTGACAACTTTAAGTAAAGTACTTGAAAAAATTGTGTACAGTAAACTTACTAAATTCTTAATCAAATACAATATTTTAAGTAAAACGCAATTTGGGTTTAGAGGTGAACATACAACGGAAGATGCCATAAACATGCTATTAGAAAATGTATATCACAACTTAAACAGCAAAAAAACACTGCCTTGATCTTCCTCGACTTGTCAAAAGCATTTGGTATACTTTCGCATGAAATCTTATTGAATAAACTACACATACAGTACATGGAATAAGAAAAAATATCCTCGATTGGTTTAAATTATTACTCTCAAATCGCCATCAGTACATCAAATTAAAATACAATTTATCCGATAAGACGATGCTAACTAGTGGGCCATTACTATTTCTAATTCACGTCAACGATTTTCATCTTTGTATCACATTTAATTGCGTACAATACGCAGATGATACCATACTTACTCGTCCGCATCATAACACAGAGTATAAATGGATGTATGCTAATAAACTTTTATTGAACCTGACAAAGTCATCATATATGATTATTACCACAAAACATATTAGTGCAAACTGTCAAATAAAAAAATGGGAATACTATTTTTGCAAAGGGGAATGAGGTTAAATAAAGTACTTGGCATTAATTTAGACAAAAAAACTAAATTTGAAAAGTCATGTACAACATATCAAATCCAAAATATCCCGATTTCTCTTCATATTATTTAAACTAAAACAGACTATTCCCCAAAACGCACTCCTCACCCTATATTATTCTTTATATTATATTATATTGTATATGCCGCATTACGTAGCTCAAAGAAATATAGAAAACATCCTTTGGAAGTAATTCATAAAAAATGTATGGGAATTCTCTCGAATAATGAGAACAGACAAAGTCACACTTCCAAAATATTTAAAGAGCTAAATATTTTAAAAATAAATGACTTATGCATATTTAATGTTGCTGTCAATATGTTCAAAGTTATCGACAAAAATTGGCATATATCACCCATTCAAAGAGTCTACTATTACCCCCTATCAAATGCACCATCATCGTTATAACACCAGGCTACCCAGTGATTTTATACACAAACCTAACTATAAAATAGAAACTACAGGAAATGCTCTCTCTTTCAAAGGAGCAGATGTATGGAATGCAATTCCTCATGCGTATCAGGGAGGTTTCATCACTAAACGTATGTCGCAAATCACTAAAAAAGCACTTCATTAGCTCCTACTGATAAAAAGGTTCACTGCTGCCACTTTTACCATCGTCATTAATTTTATGATCAACTATTTCAAATATGCTAATTTCATTGATCACCTTTAATTTCGTAATCTATTCTTTTTCTATACTTCATTATTAACCAACATTTATTTTCTACTAAATATACAATAAATCATTTAATTTAAAATTATGTAACATTTTGTAAATTTTGTAAATTTTAAATAAAACAAATAGTTCAGTTTCACAATTATTTATATCATTATAAATTGTAAAAGTACTGTATTTATTTCATCAATAATGCTTATTCATTATTTACTATTATTATTGCTATTATCGTTATTTTTGTTGTCACTTTTACTATTACTTGCCACTTTCACTATTTTTATGTAATAAATAATATAAATGCCATTAACTTTGCCTAAAAAGCCTCCATGTTTCCAGGAGCATATTCAGATGCGAGAACTGTGAACATATTAATGTCATAACAAATATCTTAAAATTGTAAAAAACTCGCTTTTATTCTTTTCTGAACAAAGTTTGAATTTGACTTTGAAATCAGGAGACAAATGAGAACGACTTAAACTTCTATAATGTTTTCAATATCCTTTCCATTATTATATATATATATATATATATATATATATATATATATATATATATATATATATATATATATATATATATATCAGTGGCGTGCAGTCAGGGTAAGCGGGGCATGCGCCGCCTACCCAGTTAAAAGTCAAATTACAAAAAGTCAGTATATTACTACAGTAAATCGAAAACTAATAGAAATTTATGATGCTTGTATAATGTGTGTATATATATATATATATATATATATATATACGTGTATATATATATATATGTATATATATATATATATATATATATATATATATATATATATATATATATATATATACAGGGTGAGTCAAAAGTAGCGCCCGATTTCTGTTTTTTCGGCTCTCAGATTCTTTCTGGGAAGTCATGTTGTTAATAATTGTCTTGCAGATACAGTTCCGGTACAGTTCCGTAATAATTTTCCCCCGAATAATGGTCAGATAAACATGTCATTCATTTATTTCTACCTTCTTGTACACTGTAATACAAATGACAAACAAACAATCAACTGACAGAAATCGGGCGCTACTTTTGACTCACCCTGTATATATTTAGGAGAAATCCAATGACAAGGAGAAATGTAAATGCCATGAAAAGTCTTCTTTAATGCGCAACGTTTCGAGCAATACTGATTTCCGCATCATATTTATTAATAAAACGTCTTTAGGTAGCTTTTTCTCAGCGAAGGATCGAACCCCTGACTCGTTGCGTAGCGGTGTTGTATATTTATTTACCTGCCCTAGGTGTCTCCTTGGGAATTACATTGGCAGCACTGTTCGCTCTCTCAGGGCTAGATTTTATTCGCATATGGGAATAAGTGGCCGAACAGGTAAAATCTTAAAAACTAAAGAAGTTTCTAGTATTCGGGAACACAGTATAAAATGTAAAACTGATGTCACTTTAGACAATTTTAAAATTCTTGGTTGTAATACTTGTCCCAACTCACTTAGAATTCTGGAATCGCTTTACATTAAAACTTTGACCCCTACGCTAAATGTTGACTCTTCAGCTGTCCCGCTAAATTTCTTATAATCCCTCCTCCTTCCCCAATTCCTTATAATCCCCCCTTCCCCAATCGCCCTCACCATCTTATGTTTTCTCGTTTTGCCTCTGCTTAAATTAGTCTAGCCTCGGAAATTGCAGTGAAAGGTTAGTTAGTTTCATTATTCCAGTGTACTATTGTTAATTTTTCCAGTGTATTAATTTCACATTTACTATATGTATTTAAAAATAGCTTCTTAATTTTATATGTAAATCTGTATAACTTAGAATTTAACCCTCTTTTTTCAGTCTTAAAATTTGCCTTTATGAATAGGTTATAGAAATTTTCTTTGTCTTGTTTTCATTCAATTATTGATTTTAATTTCACTTTGTTATTATACAGCCTGAAGATGAGCGTATTGCTCGAAACGTTGCGCATTAAAGAAGACTTTTCATGGCATTTACATTTCTCCTTGTCATTGGATTTCTCCTAAATATTAATTGAAGCTCTGTAGAAGCAACCCGCATGATTATATATATATATATATTTTTTTTTTTTTGGCAGCTACCGCTTACCCTGTGGACACACTCACCGCACGCGACTGATATATATATATATATATATATATATATATATAGTATATGAGGCGTCGCGAGGACGAGGGGCGAACTCTCACATTGGCGATGTTGCGATTGTTCCACAAATGAATAGTCCAACTCTCCCACCATCCACAGATAACGTGATAGAGCCAAATACCGCCCCTGGTACGCTCAAAATGTAGTTATTTTCAATGCGTGAATTTATGCTATACGAGATAGTATTCCGATTACAAGAAGCGAATTTATGCCCTCTACTTAGCCAATGCATTACGAAATAACATACATGTCTTATATAAATGTAAAATATCATACTTCCTTTGACATACAAAAGAAAGTTTATGTATTTCTATTTTCTTTGAAATCAATAAAAAAATAAGTGAGAGTTTCTCAAAACTTCAATTTGGCGAGTTCGTCCCTCGTACACAATAGTCATAAAGCTCAAACGCACTTTTATTTCAAAACCTTGGTTCGGCAAGTACTTCCCCTCGTACTTCGCTTCATATATATATATATTATATATATATATATATATATATATGGGATTGAACTCAGAATGGTCCCTCCCCTGAGGCTCTTTTATGATACACACAGACCGTGCATGGAACAAGGAACTCTTCTGGGAAAATTAAATCCACTATAATCCAAATAAGTAATGGTAAATGACAAACACTATAGTTTTCTTCTTTTTCATGATGCTATCCCGACGAGGGCAACGGGCCACTCGCAAAGAGGCCCAAAAAATATACAGTAGCTTCCCTTACCAGCTGTCTGCAAATCAGATAGGATCCGGCTTTGGGACAGGATCTAGGGATACAGCTACACCTAACCTACTGTATCCAGAACCTCAATATAAGCAAAAGACTCGTTGCATTCGCGTCGGATTGAATACATCAAAGAAAAAGAGGTAACTATTGTATTTTTAGCCAAAACCCAAAATTCAATCCGACGCGAATGCAACGAGTCTTTTGCTTATATTGAGGTTCTGGATATAGTAGGTTAGGTGTAGCTGTACCCCTAGACCCTGTCCCAAAGCTGGATCCTACCTGCTTTGCAGATAGCTGGTGAGGGAAGCTATATTTTTGGGGCCTCTTTGCGAGTGACCCGTTGCCCACGTCGGGCTAGCATCATGAAAAAGAAAAACTATAGTGTTTGTCATCCACTATACTCGGAGTATAGTGGATTCAATTTTCCAAGACGAGTTCTTTGTTCCATGCACAGTCTGTGTGTATCATATATATGTATATAATATGAAAGAACTATATAGGGCTATGGGTTGATTGCCTGTTACCCTCATCCGTTGGAAATTTCGAGCAGATTTCAGTGGAGAGTTAACGACAAAAACCCTACGTTTTTCGTTAAAGAGTTATATATGTGTAGCTCTTCAAAGGACCTCATTAAATTTATTTGCCTTCGCTATTTTAGCGCTGCCTAATGGTAAAGAAAGAAATCACCTTACCTTATTATTTCGTTGGGCCTCGCTTCTGTTTCGATGAAGGGCCGCGGTACGATGGAGTTACACAACGAGTTTATTCGGTTTAATTAATATTGGCATTCACTACACTTAAATACCTGAAAGAATAGGCCTATCCTTTTTAGTTATTAGTTTTAAATTATGAGGTATTCACTCAGAACTTATAGGAAGATTAAGTACGTCTCCCTTGCTTAAAGCATCGCTGTAACATAAGCAAGCTCAGAGTGCCGCCAATATAAATCGTCGTCTTAGGAATTTGCTGATTTTGCAAAGTTCGTTGAAATAATTTTCATGAGTCAGCAATGGAGAATTTTGAATACGAAATAATAAATTTGGTTTTCTTGTTGTTATGCAGGCCCAATGCCTACATATGGGGTTCCATGTGTGGCAATTAATTTCATTCCCAATTGCCTAGGTCGCCAATCCCGAGGCAATTTTGAAGTTATTTAATTCAATAAATTAATAATTTGTATTTAATTAAGAAATAAAGGTACCATATATGATACCATGTTGTAAGCACGTATAGTTTTTTCCATATATAAATAATACAGAACAGATTGACTACTCTGAAAATAACCCTCCTTCCTTCTTATGGCCGAGTTTTCTGACTTTCATTAAACCTAATGCTTTAATCCCGTTATTAAATGTTTTACAAATTATCTTTAATTATTAACTTCAATTATGTAGCTAATAATGATGATAGTTATCTTACCATTGAAAGAGTGCCCTCTCATAAATTAGACAATTTATAACTTTTAATTTAAAATTTCGTTAAAACTTTGCGAGATCGTTCGAAATGAACGTCTACGCTGCAAATCAAATGTTAAATTAGTGCGTAAGTTGTTTCTATAATGTCCAGCAAATATTTTCATCATCTTGTTAACAGTTCTCTTTTCATTATTAATGAGCTTTATGAGTGAGTCGCATTTGTAACGTATTGTAAAGTACGTATACAATCAGAGTGGGTAGAGATTGTATTCAAAGAATACATTTTGATATTCCAGTGTTAAAATAAATAAATGCTATATAGTAACAACTTAAAAAAATCAGAACATCATGTGTGTGTGTGTGTGTGTGTATATATTATATATATAACCTTTAGTTAGCTTCCGCCCGAAATTCATTCTGACGAAGGTCAAGCTTTTCACTCCACCTTAGACCTACAGTTTAACGTGGAATCCGAACCACGCCCCACCGGCATCCCAGCGTCTAGGCCACCCAGGGTACCCATTTAGCTACCAACCACTTTCTTTATTGTGTGGATGGATGAACAGCTGGGTTTTACTGCGCGCCGGCTGCAGTCACCGGGTCTCGAACCCGGGGCCGATGGATTCGTAGTCAGCGACGCTAACCACTACACCACCGAGGCGCATATACTGTGTGTGTGTATATATATATATATATATATATATACATATATATATATATATATATCTTTTCGGTTTGACGGCCGGAGGAAAAAACAAAAAAAAAGCTTTTTTTATTTAGTTAATGTTTATTACGTTTCAGAATAATACATTTTAGTTTAGACTTTAGAAATGAAAAATAGTATCAAGAAAATAAAATTGAAAGTGAAAAAATTAACACAAAATAAGACATTACAGTATAATATATAATGAGAATTTGGAAATATTCTGTCTATCCCACAGACCCGAAAACACGGAAACTGCTTTTTGGATAGAAAAATTAGTAAGTAAAAGTTGCTTAAAATTAATCGAAACCTCCGAGAAAATTATTGAATGCCCGGTTAGGTCAACTGTACAGTGTACACCCTTGACGATTGGTTAGGTTAAGTCGTGATATTTTCATTAGTTTTGACAGTAAACTAACGAAAATAATCACGATTTAACCTAACTAATCGTCAAGGGCGTACAGTTGACTTAATCGAGATATTCAATCAACCTAACCAGGTGGTAGAGTCTAGAATTTGACGGTCCTGTAGTCGACTTTTTTTTCCGGCGGCCATCAAACCGAAAAGATCCCTTAATTTTTATATTATTTTTTCCACTTTCAACTCTATTTTCTTGATACTATTTTTCATTTCCCTAAACTAAAATTTATTATTCTGAAATGTAATAAACATTAATTAAATAAAAAAGCTGGTTTTTTTTTGGTTTTTCCGCCGGCCGTCAAACCGAAGACATCCATATACAATATATATATATATATATACAACACACACACACACATATATATATATATATATATATATATATATATATATACGTGTGTGTGTGTGTGTGTATATATATATATATATATTTGAGGGTTAGCCAGTATACAATTACGATAGCTGAGTGAAACTTTTCCAGACCGCTTTCCTTTCTTCAAATAAATAAGAGAGAGACAGCTCAGAAGAGCAAATAATAAGCTGTTTGCATAACGGAACAAGGGAGTAACGGCCGTCGTGTATGTTTTAAATGTCCGGTGGGAAGCCTTTCGATATGTTATTTACTCGCTTACTGGAATGGCCTCGCTGCTATATTGCGCTTCCTTTATGTATCCATATGGAACGTTTTCTTGTCAGTGCTTATTCTTTCATATTTTCGCATAGACTTTTTTGAAGTTCTTAAGTATCATGCGACATAATGCAGTATATAGTCATACTTAAATATAAGTTTATTGAATTTGTACCCATAGTTTACATATATAAATGCGCAGCATAAAATGTTTAGTGTAAATTAAGGGTCTCTCCAAAATAAGCGATCTATTTTGTTTAATTTATATGTGACAAAATATTTGCCGACACATCATTATTTTCACGGAACTTCAGATTTTTTCTCATGTGAACACATGTTCAGTGTGACAGCCTTCGAGTTCAACAATCCTTTGAAGACGTTCTTCAAAGTTTTCCATAACCTTCACGAGTGAATAAGATTTGAGTAAGTGTTTTTAATTCAATGAGGTAGTGAAGAAGTTGTCTGAGAGCCGGGTTAAATTATTGTGCATGTACAGTTGGTATGAGTTATTTGACAAGTAAGGACAAAGATAGTAGGTTTAAGTTGAGTAGAAATTCAGAAGTAGTTAAACGAAGGTATAGAGAATTGATTGATAATTTACAAAATAGGCAGAGTACGTGTTTTGTAGCAGTATTTTACCAAGGGTTGGGGTAAGCATGGAGTTTATAAATAGAAGTTTAGCCTTAAATGATAAAGTTAGGAGCTGTGTAGTAAAGCAGTTGAGTTCACGGATTTGTGGGATAATTTCAATGACAGGAGGGAACTTGGTGCTACTGTAGTATGCGGTCTACCGTTAAGTTTCTACTGTAGTATGCGGTCTACCGTTCAAAATATTTAAAATGAATTGAAAATGAATTGAAAGGAATTATAATTTAATTTACACAATTAAGGAATTATTAAAGAAGTTAAACATACTACTAGCGCATACTTAATGGTAGACCGCATACTACAGTACGCCCTTGATGATTGGTTAGATTAAGTCGTGATATTTCCGTTAGTTTTAACGAAAATATCACGACTTAACCTAACCAATCGTCAAGGGCGTACAATTAACCTAATAATAAAATAATAAGAAGATAAGAAGCTATAATTAAAAGGTAGACCGCCGAATCGTAGGTAGACCGCATACTACAGTAGCACCGGGAACTTTACAGTAAGGATGGATTACATCTAGGGTGGCCATTTAAAAAGGAGGACACTGCGTATGTGGCCGTACGTTAACATATATATTATATATATATAGATATATATGTTAACGTACGGCCACATACGCAGTGTCCTCCTTTTTGGAAATTTGGAAATGGCCACCCTAAGGACAGAGTGCTCAAAAGGCGGACTGTCCGCCTAAAGCCGGACGTCTGGCCACCCTAATTACATCTGAGTAGAAAGGGAAAAGCTTTATATGGCAGACATTTAGAGGACAGTCTGAGTTCTTTGGGGTTTGAAAAGGTAACTTCAGATTAACGGAGGGTATAAATCATCGGGATATATCTCAATTTACCATTACTGTCGGGGTTTAAAAAAGCAGTTAAAACTGAGGTGTTCAAGTGTTTTTCTATAAATGCAGAGTCTTAGGAATAAGAAGAATGGGATCACCTGAAGATCAGGGCCCCCAGCCTTCTTTAGTTAGCCTTATAACTTATAAGGCTAACTAACGAAAATATCACGACCTAACCTAACCAATCGTTAGGTCAACTGTACGCCCTTGACGATTGGTTAGGTTAGGTCGTAATATTTTCGTTAGTTAGCCATATAAAGCTAACTAAAGAAGGCTGGGAGCCCTGATCTTCAGGTGATCCGAAGAATGAACTGTTTAGTTAAATCTGGACATTATTTGTATTAGTGAGGCATGGATTAGTGAAGCAATATTCAATGACACTAAAACAGATTACGATTTAAATGGCTACACACTGTATATTTATTAGAGAATATAGCCAAGGGACGGGTGTTTGGTCTCATATACTAAGGATGAATTCAGTTCAGAATGATAGTGTTAAATAAAACAACGGTAGCATCAGTATGGGCCGATATTTGTGTATCGAGTAAAGAGTACATTCGGATAGGAGCATTTAAAGACATCCAAACCAAACGCAGGAAATTGATGATAGTATGGTTCAGGAAATAAAAAAGGGCTGTAATGACAACATTAATCATAGGAGATTTCAAACTTCCTCGTATAGACGGGAACTTTTCAGAAGGAAACAACAGGGAAGGTAACTTCTTCATTGAGTGCTATAACGATAGCTTTCTAATGCAGTTTGTAGATAAACGAACTAGGAATCAAATAATTTTAGCATTAGTTCTGCCGGAGTAAGTGTAGTTTACGTCCCCTTGTGGTGCCTAGTGTAGTTTACGTTCCCCTACAGCATCCTAGTGTAGTTTATGTTCCCCTACATTATCCTAGTGTAATTTGCGTTCCCCAACTTTGTCCGCGCGTATACCTAATCAAATAAAACGTTAAAACTAACGAAAATATTACGACTTAATCTAACCAATCGTCAATTTATATATATATATTAGTGATGTAGGTCACATCCGCATCCGCATCCGCATCCGCGGAACATCCGCACATTGTCTCGCATCCGCATCCGCACCCGCATCCGCACTTTGGACTGCGGATGTCGTGCGGATGTGGACCGTTGAGATAAAATGTCATTAATAAGCGGAAATTATCAAATTCTACTATATTAATAGAACTAGTTCATTGTGCGCAAAAGTGATGCAAGCGACAAGACGAGAGGCTGTTCTTGTATGAAGTTACTCTCTTGCAACCTACTTAGATCCACGTTACAAAGCTAAGTTATTTTCACCTAGTACATTAGAACGAGTTAAATCATCACTTGGCAAAGCAGTTGAAGAGCTTCAATCTCTTGAATCTGTCGCTTCGCCACCACCAAAAGAATAAAAGTTTCAGTGACAGAACCAACACCTTCAACAAGCAAATCTATCACAGAATCTGTCTCTCAGTTTCTTGAGTCAAGCAGCAATGACGAGACCTACGCGATGTCAAAAGATGTAGTAAAAATTATCGAGAGCTATCACCAAGAAATACGCCTGGCTGCATGTGACAATCCTATTAGTTGGTGGAAAAATACGCAGAATATCTATCCATACTTGAGTAAACTTGCAAGGAAACATTTAGCCTGTCCTCCAACAAACGTACCAAGCGAGAGATTATTTAGCAGTGCTGGATTAATATATGATGAAAAGAGAAACAGACTGGCAGCAGAAAAGGCAGAAAAATTAATGTTCCTCAAGCATAACCTTCCTATAATTAAGTTTGAACATTAAACGATGAACATCTTAGTTTACTTTATTTTAATTACTCATTTATAAATATGCCTAATAAAACTTTAAACTTAATATAAATAGTTATCAAGCTAATTAAAGATCTCTTTCTATAAGGGTGGAGGTTGGGGAAAGAGGTCGGTGGGGTGCATTTGAGTTGGGTTCACGTCCCGCATCCTGGTAACACAATTATGGTTTCTAATTGTGGCTGAAACTCAACAAAATATAACGAATTTATTTGCAGACGAATTCACTAATTGATTTCTATATTAGTTAGATGCTTGATATTATTTTATATGTTCAGAGAAAAGTACAGCAATTATTGTACAATTAATCAATTATACTACATTATAGCTACAGCTCTCTCTATATAATAACTTATTATATACGTTAAACACAACAAATCTCGAATATATCCTAAAAAATAACGAAAATGTAGATATCCGCATCCGCATCCGCATCCGCGGATGTTGAAATCAAACATCCTCATCTGCATCCGCATCCGCGGATGTGAAAAAAATGACATCCGCTACATCACTAATATATATATATATATATATATTATATATATATATATATAATAATAATAATAATAATAAAAACCCACCCTAATAGACAGAGTTTATTTCCACAACAGTTTCGATGCCCACTGGCATCCTCTTCGGGTGGATACAGAAAAACGAATGAACCAAAAACAAGAGGGAAAACAGGCCAGGGACCATTAAGAAATTCGCACCTAGGTTAGATCCCGTTCTCCCCACACTGAAAGAAGGTCATTTTTTATTTTTTTAAATTAAAGGGACCCGCTTATAAGTACATTCGCACAAATTTAAAACTACCCTTCTTGTTCTATACATAGAGATTCTATTATTTTTTACATAATTATTACATTTATTATTAAATTTATTACATTTAATATTGCATTATTATTTATTACAGAAATTATAAATTTATTATTACATTGATTATTACATTGTTGTTTATTATACAGAAATTATAAACCGAAAAACGAATGAAAAAGGCGAGAAGGAAACAATCGAGAGACCATTAAGAAATTCGCACCTAGGCTAGATCCCGTTCCTCCGACCCCAGAAGGGCATTTTTTATTAAAGGGTCCCGCTTATAAGTACATTCGCACAAATTAAAACTATCTTCTTGTTCTATACATACAGATTCTATTATTTTGACATAATTACTGCATTTATTATTGCATTTATGTTTTTTAACATTTATTATTATTACCTTTACACTAATTATTACCTTCATTTTATTACCTTTATTATTACATTTATTGCATTTATATTTATTTGCACAATTATTACTTCCATTATTCCATTTACATTTTACAGGAAAAAAAAACCGAATGAACCAAAAGCGAGTAAGGAAACAATCCAGAGACATTTAAGAAATTCACACTTAGGTTAGAACCCGTTCACCCGACGCCGTAAGGGATTTTTTGACCAAGATTCTCATTAAAGGGTCCAACTTATAAGTACCTTCGCACAAATTAAAATTATCTCCTTTTTCTATACATACAGATTCTATTATTTTTCTTTTGACATAATTATTACATTTATAAAGTATCTTACTTGATTCCCAATCTATCGCATGATTATTTTGGCCGGCTTGATAAAAAATGGCATTATTAGTATTACAACTTCTGAAGCTGAAGGCATATTTGTGTTCTAATACGGGTTTCAATATTTCTTCCTGTTTCTTCTACGTATACTAAATCACAACTTTTACAGGTAATGCTGTAGACACAGGCTTGTTCCTGGTTTGCAAAGTTATTCATAACCAATTTACTTTTCACGGTAGACGAATATCTGAACGCCAAAGCAAACTTAAAATCTTTCGTCAACGGTTTTACTCTTTCTAAGCCGGCAATGTAAGGCAAACTCACATATTGTTTTTGGTTAACTGAAGGTTCCCGAGGGGCATAAAAAGATTTTCTGGCTTTAAAATACTTTATAAATGTAATAATTATGTCAAAAGAAAAATAATAGAATCTGTATGTACAGAAAAAGAAGGTAATTTTAATTTGTGCGAAGGTATTTATAAGTTGAACCCTTTAATGAGATTCTTGGTCAAAAAATCCCTTACGGCGTCGGTTGAACGGGTTCTAACCTAAGTGTGAATTTCTTAAATGTCTCTGGATTGTTTCCTTACTCGCTTTTGGTTCATTCGGGTTTTTTTTGGGGGGGGGGGGTAAATGTAAATGGAATAATAAAGTAAATGTAAATGTAATAATGGAAGTAATAATTTTGCAAATAAATATAAATGCAATAAATGTAATAATAAAGGTAATAAAATGAACGTAATAATTAGTGTAAAGGTAATAATAAATGTTAAAAAACGTAAATGCAATAATAAATGCAGTAATTATGTCAAAATAATAGAATCTGTAAGTATAGAGCAAGAAGATAGTTTTAATTTGTGCGAATGCACTTATAAGCGGGACGCTTTAATAAAAAAATGTCCTTCTGGGGTCGGGGGAACGGGATCTAGCCTCGATGCGAATTTCTTAATGGTCTCTGGATTGTTTCCTTCTCGCCTTTTTCATTCGTTTTTCGGTTTATAATTTCTGTATAATAAACAACAATGTAATAATCAATGTAATAATAAATTTATAGTTTCTGTAATAAATAATAATGCAATATTAAATGTAATAAATTTAATAATAAATGCCAGTGGACATCGAAACTGTTGTGGAAATAAACTCTGTCTATTAGAGGGGGTTTTTATTATCATATTTTGACCTTCACGTAGAAAAAAAGTGAAGTTTTCTGCATTTATATATATATATATAGGGCGTCCCAAAAAAATGTATACACACTTTAAATACTTATAAAGGCAGTGTTTATTAAAATACATTTCATTTTCAAAATGTAATAGAATCTACAGACATTATTTAATTGTTTTGTCAACGCCTGTTTTCAAACTGACGTCCGTTCTGGTCCAGGCACTGCTGATAACGCGAAGCAATGGAATCGCAAACATCACGAAACATTTCGTTTGGTATTTGTGTGCATTCTCGTTCAATGGCTGCTCTCAATTCAGCGACTGTTGCAGGTTTTATAGCGTAGACTTTGTCTTTTAAGTATCCCCATAAAAGAAAAGTCTAGTGGTGTGAGGTCTGGTGAACGCGGAGGGTATTCTACGAAACCCCTTCGTCCAATCCACATCCACATCGTGCCAAGTACCACTCGCAATACTCCACTCTTCGGTCCGGATCATCTTCATTAATAGCATGGACTAATCTTGGAATGTAACTTTTCCATTGACAGCGCTTCAAAATGCGTTGGACAGACGATTCTGAAATTCCTACCTCACGACTCGCTTGCCGCACAGATTTTCTTGGACTTTGGTGATACGTTTCCAGTACTCTTTCTTGCTTTGTGGGGCTTGTCGATGTCCGTGGTCTTCCGGAACGCTTCTTGTGGACATTCCGAACAGTTCCAGCGGCTTCAAACTTATCTCTAATTCGAGTGATGGTAAGTCGCGTTGGTGGATCTGTTTGAAACTCCCTCCTAAACTGTCTTTGCACTTCAACTGCGTTTTCACACTTCCAGTAGCATTTTAGAATGAATTTCCTTTGTTCGAAGCTTAGTCTGACTGCCATTATTAATTCTAATGGGTTTAACTTGGAAAGAAAGAAACATCAATTGAGCTATCAGCTGTTAAAGTGTGTATACATTTTTTTGGGACGCCCTGTATATATATATATATATATATATATATATATATATATATATATATATATATATAATATGACATTGGTTAGGTAAAGTCGTAATATTGGCGCACCTAAAGCAAAAGGACCCCCTGTGTAATTTCTTTATTTATGGTCAGATTTTTATGAAATGTTCAATATAGAGGTTTTCAAATACTAACCGGGCATTCATTGTTATTCCGATGTCCGCCATTGAAGGCCCGTTAGGTCAACTGTATGCCAGGTTAGGTCAACTCTATGCCCTTGACAATTGGTTAGGTTAAGTCGTGTTATTTTCGTTAAAACTAACGAAAATAACACGACTTAACCTAACCAATTGTCAAGGGCATACAGTTGACCTAACCGGGCCTTCAATGGCGAACATCGGAATAACAATGAAGGCCCGGTTAGGTCACCTGTATGCCTGTTTTTTTTTTTTTTTTTTTTTTTTTTAGAAAACATGTTTAAAAATTTTAAATCTTTTTTAAAAAAATGGTGTGCGTTATTCCGATGTCCGCCTTGAAAACCTCTATATTGAAAATTTCATAAAAATCTGACCATAAATAAAGAAATTATAAAGGGGGTGCTTTTGCTTTAGGTGCGCCGTAATATTTTCGTTAGTTTTAACGTTTTATTTGATGGATTCATTTAAAAAGTGTCTCCTAAAGATCCTAGTGTAGTTTGTGTTCCCTTTTGCGTCAGGGGGACGTAAACTACACTTGCTCCGGTCTGCCTTATGATTATGAAGTTATTAGAGAACGTGCCGTAGGAAAGTCGTTAGGGAATAGTGGCTATTTTATCATACGTTTCAAAATAGAAATAAATAGGGATCTATTCAACAAAGATCATTTTGTGCCCTGGCCCTCAAAGGGTGACTACAGTAAATTTAGCGACTTGTTAGGGTGGAATAATGGATTTGTCATTAAAAATGCTATTGAGATGTGCTCTAGATCAAAGAAAGTTTTGAGGATATACAACACAGATATATTCCTTCCAGAACTGTCAGGAATAAGAAGATTAGGAAACCTTTGTGGTGGAATGAGGAAATAACTAAAATGATTCAATAAATGAAAAGAACATTCAGGGAGTTTACAAGTAGTAATACCCCAGATGATTTAGATCATTTCTTTATGTAGAAAAGAGGGGCCAAAGGCAAGTGGCTGCAAAAATAGCCCCCTTTATAAGAAAGAGAGAGCCCAAATCAAGGTCTCCGAGGCTCACGATGCTTTTTTTTTAAGAAATTTTGAAAAGATTATGTAGTGTGTAAAATGTATACATGTGTAGTGAAGAATAGAGGGAGAAGTGTGTGTTTGAGAGCATACTGGACTGCTCACAGTGTAGACGAGACACAAAAAAAGATCAGCTGAGGAGAACAGTGACAGGAGAAACGGAAGCTCCAGCACTCCCTGTCTCCTGCCTAACTTCCTTGGTCATTTGGTGTCTACATTCTCCTCGTATTACAGACAATCAAGAACTAGGTTAAGTAGCTTGATTAGGAAGAACAAAAGGCATAATGTAACAAATCTAGCTACAGAATAACAATAAGGATCCAAAGATTTTTTAAAAAATGTTAAATACAGGGTGTCCCAGAATTAACTATCTATTTCAATGAAATCGGACAAATTTAATAAAAACTGACATAATTTTGTGTTTATTACTAAATTATGATACAAAAACAAATAGATTTATAAATCATAAGTCAAAACTTTATTGAGAAGTTTCAACATGTGCACCGTCTGTATCTCTGCAAATTTCAAATCTATCCTCAGCGCTGCGAAACACATTTTGAAGCATTTCAGGTGTTATCTCCCGCACTGCCAACTGGATGCGTTCTTTAAGTTCAGCTAAACTATTGATCTTTTGGCGATAAACCTTTGTTTTTATGAAACCCCATGCAAAGAAATCCAGGGGTGTCAAATCCGGAGAACGCGGAGGCCAAGGTCGAGGTCCTCCACGTCCAATCCACCGATTCGGAAGGCGTCTGTTGAGGTATTCTCGAACAATTAGAGCATAATGACATGGTGCTCCATCTTGTTGAAACACAACATTATCAAGAATGCCATCATCAAGAAGCTGTGGTTCGAGAAACTGCTGAAGCATATCAAGGTAGACGGTACCTGTTACAGTTGCCTCCGCAAAGAAGAATGGGCCATAAATTTTGGATTTGGTCATTCCAAGCCACACGTTAACTTTTGGAGAGTCTCTTTGCCATTCTATGACTTCAGACGGTCTTTCATTGGACCAGATAATGAAAAAATTATGAAAATAAAATTATGAAAAAAATTTAGAAATTTATACATTTTTAACACATTAAACATGATAAACATAAATAAAAGTGTGTTTTTAAAAAATTTGTCCGATTTCATTGAAATAGATAGTTAATTCTGGGACACCCTGTACGTATAATAATTTAAAACAAGATAGGATCACCCCAGTAGAACATGAGGATAGGATATTTGAAAATAATCAGGACATTGTTGCTATTTTAGTATGATTCTATTTAACTCTTTTTACTGAAGGAATCTTGTATAACATTGATTTTAATTCTTTAGATTCTCTAAACTCTGTCATTCATGTAAAGAAGATAATGTTAGGCAAGTAATTAACAATGAAAGTAATGATGTTGGTCCTGATAATGTTTATGCTGGGATTCTCAGGGAAGGAGAGGATAACTTATCTGACGCACTATTTTGTTTGTTAGATCTATTAATTATGCAGAGCTGCCTAATGAATGGAAAAAGCAAACGTAGTACCTATTTACAAAAAGGGTAGTGAAAAGGATAGATAGAAAATTAGAGACCTGTCAGTTTAACATCACTGCTAGGAAAGATACTATAAAGAATTACAAAGCATAGTATGCAAGATCATTTGGATAATTTAATCTTATTTCAAGTTTCCAGCAAGGATTTAGATCAGGAAGGTACATGATGGCCATGATGTAGATGTTACTTATTTGAATTTTAGCAAGGCATTTAACAAGATTCCACACAGGAGACTTTTGTATAAATTAAAAGCTCATGGAATATCAGGGTCAGTCATAAATAACGTAGAAGGATGGTTAGAAGACAGAAAACAGAGAGTAGTTTTAAATGGTCATGAATCAGGGTGGCGGAAAGTGAAAAGTGTGGTACCACAGAGATCAGTGTTAGGTCCATTGCTCTTTATGGTACATCTAAATAATTTAGAGAAGGGATTACGTAATACAGTATCTAAGTTTGCAGATGATACAAAAGTAGTTGCTCCAGTTGCAAAAATAAAAAGTTTTTATAAACTACAAAAAGATCTTCACAGAAAAGTTGCCTGGGATAGCAAATGGCGATTCAATGTCCAAAACCGCAAAGTCCTCCATTTTGGCAGATATAATTAAAACTTTAGTTATGAGATGCAAGGAAACTGGTTAGAGGATGTTAGTCAGGAAAACGATTCTGGCATTATAGTTAGTAATCTAAAGTTTTCAAGTGGTGTTTAGAAGCTAAAAATAAGTGGTAAGGAGTTTAAATTTCAAATGTATAGAAAACCAACAAACACTAATTCGTATGTCCATTATTATTCACATTACCAAAACAGTATCAAAAGGGCAACCTTTTTATCTAGATCATGGGTCGGGGAACTTTTTTGGGTATTACCCAAAAATCTATTTGAGTAAAATGAAATTACCCCCAGACTTCAAAGTAAACTAAAACAAGCCAATTGCTCTTAAAATTGTTGCATATGGTGTCTCTCATACCGCACGCATTACCCCCAAAATTTTAAATTTACCCCATTTGGGGTAATTTACCCCTGTTCGCCGACCACTGATCTAGATACTAAGGAGCCCTGAAAATTGTCAGTTCTGAATTATTGGATAAAGAATTCAATAAGATTTCTAAGAGGAAAAAGCTTTGTTATCAGAACTGTTTCTTGGACTCTCGTTTAAAACAAGGTGAAATTATTTTTTATCAAATAAACACAAAAGAAACGGACGAAATTAGCAACATTTTAAGTAAGCTGTACCATAAATTACTTGAGCACCTGCCAAAATTACTGAGAAACTTAAAAATTCATGTCTTTTACACCACAATAAACATGCTGCTAAGAAATAGGTCGGCAAGAATAAGTTCTGTCTACAGTATTCGTTGTAATGATTATAATCGGACAAACAGACAAATCTTTAGAAACAAGAATAAAAGAGCGTAAATAAAATGTTAAATGTTGCAGAAATAACAGTGCGATATTTCTTCATATAATTAATAATAATCACAAAATGAAATAGAATAGTGTAATGCCTCTCATTAACAATTTTAATTTAATCGAGAGAAATATCTTCGAAATTATATGTATAAAATCTATTTCAAATACTAACGAGTCCTGTCCTGTATAAATTCAAGAAGAGATTAAAAAACAGTAATATTTTAGAGCAATTCGAAGGAATACAAGCATGTGGTACATAAAAATACTTTCCCACGGATTAAAATAGTTTCTGTTCACTCGTCGAGAAAGTCTTGTAATAGGTGAAAGCGCTCGACTCGTTTTTCATTTTCTTCGCTGAACGTATTACATTTATTAAGGTTCAAGCGTAAATTGTGCATTATTTTCTGTGTACAGTATATTGGCAGACATATAAGAATGGCACAAATGGTATGGTTTGGCTTTCTTCTTATCAGGACGATCAGGATTTTAGGATTGCAATGTAAGAATATAATAATTATATTCACGGAGTGCATATGGCATTCTTAAAGTCGGTATAATAAATATATATACTATAAATTTATCACTTTCAGTGTTTCTTTGTTTTTATTAATGAAGTGAGTTGAGTAAGATATAATAGTTATAATAATAAAGAGTTTACTTATTTTTTATGCGTGTTTGCAGTTTCAGTTTTGTTCAAATTGTTACATGAACCATTGTTAGATAAACTCTGTACTTACTCGTATGATTACAGCCATACAGTTCCACTCTGAGACATATCGTTCGCGGATGATTGGTGATTGGCACAAATCGAACCTTGCTGGCAATGAGAGGAGGGGACAGCTTGTTCTTTACCTCTAAGTACGTGTTGCTGTTCCCGGGCAAAGTCTGAAATAGGAAAAGAATGTTTATTGTCATTTATATCGAATGAATTGCATTACGCGAAGACAAAACAAAGTAGATCGTTTGCAGTCTTATCTACATGACGCCGTAAACGGAGTGTTTACGTGAAAAACGTGGAAAAGTCTCAGACTGCTCCTTTCCATATTTTTATTAGTATATCACATATGGCAGACGCTTGTCTTTACTCGAATGAGAGATCTGTTACTGATAACATTAGCCTTTCTCTGAGCAATTGGTGGTAGCGCTCAATTGTTTATATATTATATATAAACCTTGGTTAACTTTGGTTTTGCTTCCACCCGAATTGTTCATTCTGACGAAGGTCAAGCTTGTCACTCCACCTTAGACCTACAGTTTAACGTGGAATCCGAACCACGCCCCACCATCAGCCCAACGTCTTAACCACTAGGGTACCCAGGGTACCCATTTATCTACCAACCAATTTCTTTTCATTGTGTGGAAGGATGAATAACTGGGTTTTGCTGCGCGCCACCTGTCGTCACCGGGTCTCGATCCCGGGGCTGATGGTTTCGCAATCAGCGACCCACCACATCATCGAGGCGCATTTTATATATATATATATATATATATATATATATATATAAATTTTCCCAACAGTGAAAACAGAAAAATTAAACGTGATGCTAATAGTTATATATAGACCCCCGAACACTCCAACTGCAAAATTCCCTGATACCATTACTGAGATCAGAAACCTAATAAAGGCCTTAAACTCCCTTTCCCCCAACATTATACTCTGCAGAAATTTTAATGTTAAATTTATAAAATACAAAAGGGGGGAAATATATATATATATATATATATATATATATATATATATATATATTATATATATATATATATATATATGATACACACAGACAGTGCATGGAACAAGGAACTCTTCTGGGAAAATTAAATCCACTATAGTCCGAATAAGTAATGGTAAATGACAAATACCATAGTTTTTCTTTTTCATGATGCTAGCCCGACGTGGGCAACGGGTCACTCGCAAAGAGGTCCCATAAATATAGCTTCCCTCACCAGCTATCTGCAAAGCAAAGCTGGATCCTGTCTGCTTTGCAGATAGCTGGTGAGGGAAGCTATATTTATGGGACCTCTTTGCGAGTGACCCGTTGCCCACGTCGGGCTAGCATCATGAAAAAGAAAAACTATGGTATTTGTCATTTACCATTACTTATTCGGACTATAGTGGATTTAATTTTCCCAGAAGAGTTCCTTGTTCCATGCACTGTCTGTGTGTATCTAAAAAAACTCAGGGGACCATTCTGAGTTCATTCCCATCTTGAAACGGACATGTTATGTGCCTTGAAAAGTGGACGCTCAATTCTACCAGTTGAGGTTTAAGTTTTGGTTTTTGGCTAAAAATATAATAGTTACCCCTTTTTCTTTTATGTATTCAATCTGACGTGAAGGCAGCGAGTCTTTTGCTTATATTGAGGTTCTAAATGTAGCATGGCTAGGTGCTTTAAACCCTAGATCCATGTCCCAAAGCTGGATCCTGTCTGCTGTGCAGATAGCTGGTGAGGGAAGCTATATTTATGGGACCTCTTTGCGAGTGACCCGTTGCCCACGTCGGGCTAGCATCATGAAAAAGAAAAACTATGGTATTTGTCATTTACCATTACTTATTCGGACTATAGTGGATTTAATTTTCCCAGAAGAGTTCCTTGTTCCATGCACTGTCTGTGTGTATCATAAAAAACTCAGGGGACCATTCTGAGTTCATTCCCATCTTGAAACGGACATGTTATGTGCCTTGAAAAGTGGACGCTCAATTCTACCAGTTGAGGTTTAAGTTTTGGTTTTTGGCTAAAAATATAATAGTTACCCCTTTTCTTTTATGTATTCAATCTGACGTGAAGGCAGCGAGTCTTTTGCTTATATTGAGGTTCTAAATGTAGCAGGGCTAGGCTGCTTTAAACCCTAGATCCATGTCCCAAAGCTGGATCCTGTCTGCTTTGCAGATAGCTGGTGAGGGAAGCTATATTTATGGGACCTCTTTGCGAGTGACCCGTTGCCCACGTCGGGCTAGCATCAAAAAAGAAAAACTATGGTATTTGTCATTTACCATTACTTATTCGGACTATAGTGGATTTAATTTTCCCAGAAGAGTTCCTTGTTCCATGCACTGTCTGTGTGTATCATAAAAAACTCAGGGGACCATTCTGAGTTCATACCCATATATATATATATATAATATATATATATATAGATATATATATATATATATATATATATGCATATAACTGCAATGACCGCGCAGTATATAAATGAATAGAAACGACATAAGTTCCTTAATACTTATGTCATATATATATATATATATATATATATATATTATATATATATATATATATAAACTAGTGCAAGGGGAGCACGAGAGAAGACCAGGAACAAGCAAGAATGTTGATAGCTCTCACAAACTAATTTATGTTAGCACATGAAGTAACAGATAACACTAAAAAAATAACGAACAATACCAACTTAACTGATGACATAAAACTAATCCCAAGTATTATCTCAGACCACAGCATTAGCAAAATATCAACTAATATGACGACAACCTTAACAGCAAGTACTCACGCCGAAGAAAGAAGCAAATTTGAGATTTTTAACCTAAACTCCAAGACTATAAATTGGGAGAAATCAGATCCCATATGGCTCATATAGAATGGGAAACAGTCTTAGAGGGTAAAACATCCGAAGAATTCCAAATAACCCTGGAAGAAAAAGACCTTGAAAATTTTAGGAAAATATGTTCCGAAAGCACAGCCGAAAGGAAAGAGGAATTATTTCGAGAAACAAAAACGAACACTATTCCGCAAAAGAAAGAAAATAGTTACAAAATCAATGAATTGCACAGACAACAATGTAAAAAAAGTGAGACAATAAAAGCTGGAGAATATCGATGGGAAAATACAAGCCCTAATTAAGTGCCGTTCAGAGGAGGAAGAGAAAGATACGGTGGAAGTAGTAAACCCATAATACTTCTATAACTTTGCGAAAGGAATACAAGAATGCGCGCCACTATCGGGCCCTTAAGGAAAGAAAATAATGAAATAATCGACGATCATTTTTCAGTACCTCATAAAGTGACAAAGTGGTACCTGATAGAAATACATCCTTTGAAGAAAAATTACAAGGAGAGCATATAACTCGCTTTGATTTTATCCGAAAAGATATAGCACGAGCTATAGGACAAATGAAATCACATTTGCGGTTGCAGGTCTGAACAAATGGAATACCTTGATGATTAAAAACTGTAAGAATGAAATAGTCACACCCCGCTATTTGGTATGAAGATCCCTGGGCACAGGGAAAATACCGAGCACCCTGAAAAGGGCGAACATTGTCCCCATATATAAAGGAGGGGGATGGGTCTCGAGCAAAGAATTATATACCAGTGTCACTGACATCCCATCTCACCAAAATATTTGAAAGCGTAATTAGAGAAAATCTACGACTCTTTGGAGACACAGGAAATATTCAGTGAAACCAGCACGGATTCTCATCAGGAAGATCATGCCTATCACAACGAACAGAGCATTATGACAACACCATAGATGCACTTGAAAACAATGAAAACTACATGATAATATTCAGTGCTGGGCAAGTTTCGCACACCTTCCGCACCTCCGCACATTCGCACTGTGCGGAAGTGCGAAATAAAATGAAACATATGGGAAAAATGGGCAAAGTGAGAAAATAGATCTATAACTTCCTCAGAGAACGTCAGCAATTCGTAAAACTCCAATGTATATTATCAGCAATATTGGAAGTACGCAACTCAGTACCACAAAGAACAGCATTAGCTCCACTGCTACTTATTACTATGCTAACCGACATAGATAATTAAGTAACCAATAACACTATAGTAACATCCTTTACTGATGATACAAAAATTAGATGAAAAATTAGAAACGCAGAAGAGGTGAAAGCTCTACAGACGGACACAAACAGGATATACAGATGGTCAGAAGACGACAATATGAAATTTAACGCAGAGAAATTTCATCTCTTGAGATATGGAAGAAATAAGGAACTAAAACAGATAGAATATTCTACCCCAGGTAAACAGGAAATTCAGAGAAGCACGACAGCAAAAGATTTAGGAGTTATATGACCAATGATGTGAAATTTAAGACACAAAATAAGATTGCGATAAATAAAGCAAAAAAGAATTACGGAACAGTTTCTGATAACCTTTAAAAGAAGGGACAAGAAAGTAACGATTCCCTTGCTGAAAACATTGATCATACCAAAACTTGAATACTGCTCATTCTTGACGTCCCCATTTAAATAAAAAGAAGACATTAATAAACTAGAAGAAATTCAAAAAAATTTCACAGCCAAGATCGATGGCTGCAAAGAACTTAATTATGGCAAAGAGACTACTTACATTAAATCTATGTTTCGTGGAAAGAAGAATAGAAAGAGATACATTATAATATATACATGAAAAATAATAGGAAAATTAGTGCCTAACCTCAAATTGAACCTAGTAACCATCCAAACCACACTGGAAAATAGGAAAGGTAGAATGTGCAGTGTTCCCAAACTAAAGTTCAGTCAAGGAACATCCTTAGCTCTGAAAGAAAATAGCTTTGTTGTCCAAGGACCAAGACTATTTAACCAACCATCCAAAGACATTAGAAACTCCACTGATGTCAATGTAGAAGTCTTCATAAGAAAACTAGACGCCTGACTTAGGACGATTCCGGATGAGCAGGGTGCGCCTAACTATGTGAGATGGAGAGTTCAAGCCAGCAATTCTCGCCTGCATCAGGCCAGATCTAGAGGTAGGGCTATCAGCTTCACCACGCATAAAGAGAGACCGACACACGGAGCATGTACAAGGTTACAAGGTGTATATATACACAGTGTGTGTGTATATATACATATATATATATATATATAAATTTAGTGGTGGACAGGATGTCAGTTTTATCTGCGGATGCGGATTTTTTATTTCAATATCCGCGGATGCGGATTTTTTATTCCAATATCCGCGGATGCGGATGCGGATATTTAGTTAATCTATCAATATAATATACGTAGAATTATGAATAGAGCATATGACATAATTTTTCAAATTTCGTGATATTACTATTATGGCAGGCAATGCATAAGAATTAAAATTAATATTAATGTTTTCATTATGATAAAAATAATAACTTTCTCAAGAGTTTCAGCCACAGAAAATTCAATGAAACAAGTTTCATTCAATTTTCTGTGTTATCAGGTACAGTATTTATATTTTGAGGTTTATATATTTGTTTGTTCATTAATAATTAATACTTTACATGAAATGTGCATGACTGGCCTAAAAGCTACTTTATAAGCTAATTTAATTGTAAATTGCATAATTTTTTAGAGGTAATATCCGCATAACATCCGCGGATGTTAAAAATGACGCGGATATCCGGTCCACCACTAAATATATATATATATATATATATATATATATATATATATATATATATATATATATATAATATATATAGATGTGTGTGTGTGTGTGTATATATATATAATATATCTATTTCTGCCTAATAAATAAAGTGTCTTTACATTCATATCAATCCAATTTGGAGGATCACAAACAATTTTTTTTCACCTTTATATTTTTGTATATATAAGTATTTTTTTTTATTTAAGGTGGTGGGAACGAGGGTAGCAAATATTCCATTCCCCAAAACAGGAGAATGTTTGGTCCCGCGGGCCATATTTCACCCTTATTGTCATGCGAAAGAATTCTGTCATTTCTAAATTGGATCGGGCTCGCCAACGGAGAAAATGAGACAGATTCCGACCAGTCTTTTGAACTCTTTTCACATCGAAAAGGAGAGGGATGAAGAACGAGTTTCCAGGCAAATGAAGATAGGAATGATGCAGCGCTTCTAAATAGATAGATTGATTCCGCAGGTTGCTACGATCTCCCCAATAAGAAGATAAAAGAAGCCGCCCATGAGGAACCTCATCGAAATGATCCAATTTTTATTTCTTTATTTTGTTTCTCGAATGTCCGTAAGAAATTTTAAACTCAAAACAAGTAATGAAGATTTACTAAAACGGTAAATTTAAGGCTCATTCTACGAAGCGAGTTCTCTTATTATTAGGAACCTTAAAATATATTTTATTTTCATTATTATAACGTAATAAATAGTATTATTCTGTTACTAGGTTTGAGTGGGCGGTGAGACCTTTGAAAGACAAACCTTTTGACCGATCCATCAAATTCTCGACACGTCGACAAATTTTTCTCGGATGCAAAATTTTTCAATGAAAGAGTTTCGACTTTCAAAAACAAAGATGATAAACAAAATTGTTGTCTAAAACTAAACCAAACCTAACCAAATTGGATATATGTATGTATTAACTAAGCCTAATTTAATATAACTTAATCTAGGATAACTTAACTGGGCATAATTTAACCTAACCTGACCTACCCTTCAGACTTAAAAAGGTTTCTAAAAGTTTCGTAAACGATAAAATTCGAAACGATCTTTCTAGACACAATTTTGAAAAAAATAATCTACTTTTTATTCTGTCGTTTCAATTATGATGTTTCTTTCGTTTCACTCTTTATTTGCAGACGTAACCTTTTAGTGGCTTTTTAAAATTACTGAAATTTGATTACAGTTTTGGTTACAATTTCATAATCTCAGTTGATTAAGTACTTAAATTAATGGTTCAGTCAACTCGCTTTTCCCATGTTCATAGAAATCTTTTAATTGTAGCCGAGTGATCGTAAATTTAGCATTACGGTAACATCATCAATGCAAACACTTTAAATTGTCGTATACAGAAAGACAATACGTTTAAATATATATATATATATATTCGAGCATCAAAAGCCTGTGAAGCTCGCATAAATAACGATAATAACAAATTTTGGAAATTTGTTAAGAATCAAATGGGTGTCAAAAATGTCCCTCCGACAATCGATGGGGTGTCGGGGGAGGAAAAACAACTATTCTAACATTCTTAACAGTGTGAATAGGGATAATCTTAAGATAGATTGTAGCGAAACGATTGAGGGAGCGACAAGGGAAAATACTTTGATATCATTTTCTGAAGTAAAGAGGTTAATTAAAGAGTTAAAGACTGGTTCTGCGTCAGGGGTAGATGATTTATCGAATGAGCACTTAAAATATGCAAATGACGTAGTATGTCTGCATATATCATTGCTCCTATCAGCTATGCTTGCTCATAGCTATATCCCTGCAGAGTTCACGAGGGTATATATCTTGCCCCTGGTCAAAAATAAGTACGGAGACATTCTGTCCAGCAATAATTACAAGCCTATTGCTGTCGCTTCCTGCTTCTCGAAACTACTAGAAAAACTTGTTACTCCGATTAAATGATTTCCTATGGACATCTCCTAATCAGTTTGGCTTTAAAAGGTCCCACTCAACTGACCTGTGTATCTATGTACTTAAAGAAACAATATCTAAATACATTGACAGTAATTCAACTATTTAGAGCTGTTTCCTAGATATAAGTAAGGCATATGATAGGGTGAACCACAATATTTTATTTGCAAAACTAGAAGACAGGAAGGTTCCCATGTACATATAAATTTATTGAAATTTTGGTATTCCCACCAATCTTTCACTGTTAGGTGGGGCAATGTACTATCCGAGTGTTTTGGCTCCTCTTGCGGGGTGAAACAAGGCTCCTTGCTCTCCCCTATGCTGTTTAATGTGTATATCGACGGATTAATTGCTTCACTTAATGAGGCAACAGTGGGATGTTGTATAGATAACACAAGGATAAATAACTTAGTTTATGCCGATGATATGGTGTTAATAAGTCCCTCTGTTAAAGGTCTGGATCGGCTACTAAAAGTCTGCGAAGTGTATTCGCAGAAACATGATATTCTCTTTAATGTTACAAAAACAAAGGTTATGCAATTTCATCCTAAAAGCTGTAATCAGCCGGCTGATATAAGGTTTAAAATGAATGGTGAAGGAATTGAGGAAGTACAAGAGTTTATGTATTTGGGTCAAACTATTACCAGCTCCTTGAATGATGACTCGGATATAAGAAAACAATCTCGAAGCCTGTGTGCTAATGCGAATATGACCATAAGGAACTTTCGATTCTGTACAAGTGAAGCTAAAGACACTCTCTTTCGTACTTTCTGCAGTAATATATACGGACAGCAACTCTGGGTGAATTATAAAAAAGGTTCTGGCAGAACTCTAAATTTGCCGTACAACGGGTCTTTTAGACTCTTACATAAATTACCCCCGTGATGCTCAGCTTCGCAAATGTTTGCTACCCGCAATGCCCCGAGCTTCCCGGAGGTAACAAGACGCGCTCAACACAGTCTAATGCAAAGAATTAAAAATCAACCAACCCGATCATCCAAGCTATCCATGAGTCCTGCCATTTATCCTCTAAGCTATGGACTTCTTGGTACGAAAAACGTCTGTCTGTAGCTCCACTTAACTTCGACATTACAGTGTTATTTCTAATCAACTGTATATATTTCTATCCTTAGTATAAGAACTGTCATTGTATTAATAATATGTGTCATATGGACTATAGTCTGCCAATAAACCTTTTCATTTTCATTTTCATTTCATTTCATATATATATATATATACACATTTAACTGCAATGACCGCGCAGTATATTAACGTATAGAAACGACGTAAGTATAGAGGAGTGTTCTGCACACGAGGAAGAGAAATAACAAACAAATGAAAAATAAGGCACCCGCCCGGGTTACATAGGGATTTTCTGTTTCTTTGCAGGTAAATGAGTTATGAGATGTTATCGAAGGAGGAGCGCATTGATGTGATATTCCTAGCTGGCTGCACAACTGCATGCCGTTAACGGTGGCCATATCGAACATGTGATGTGACTATTCCCCTGTATCATTACATAATATAGTATATCCCTATGTAACCTGACTTTTGAATCACCCTGTATATATATATATATATATATATATATATATATATATATATATATATATATACCATGGGTAAATGAATGCGTGAATAAATAATAAACAAATAAATGCATTTCACCTAATAAAAAAGGTCCGTAATTCATTTAACGAAGGATCCTATAACTACATTAGAGTCGATACTAAAAAAATTATAACTAAAAAAGTGAAATAGAAGAGAGGAACTTTTAAAAAAAAAGTCTAAAAATTAAAGAAGAATGAGAGCAAAAAATCTTTTAATTGGATTTTGAGAGCAAATGAGAGGCGGATGCTGAGTCTGTTTGAATCGTAAAACACGTTAATCAGAGGGTCCCCAGAGCCCCGCTAAAGACAGCATTAGAGACAGATATTGATTGAAATGGTAATGAATGAGGATAAATCATACGTATACGGTCCGTTTTGAGAATGTGTACGACTGAATAGAGTCGAAAGGTGGTTTGAAGGTGAACCAGAGATGGCGCAATGGGCGCAATACACTCTCATAAAAACGCTGTAAAAATTCTATTACCAATTCTTAATGTCTTAATAAAAAAATAAATAGATTCTTTGCTCGCACTGAAAGCACTGAAAGAGTAAACAAGAATAAAATATTACTCTTATTTCCTCTGGTTTCTAATTAAAGGAAAAATTATCTAAATTTGAAAATAGGAAACATACTCAGTGTACTGGAATTTTATTTATTTATATATACAGGGTGTTCGAAAACTTTCTGTACAAATTGTAATGGGGGATAGGCAACATCAAGACAAACCCTTTTCGTCTATAAGTGTATGTCCGCTGACGTCACCATTCGGCGCGAGAGGGCGCCGCTGCAATTGGCTAAAAGGTGAAGTGGGCTAGACTCGCGCTTGCCGCGGGCATTCTTAAATCGGACGTAGTACGCGTAACATGGAGCGCTTCACGACTGCTGAGATGGCTGACATGCATATGGTGTATGGGGCTGCCAATGGAAACGGAAGAGCTGCTGTGAGGTTGTACCGACAGCGCTTCCTAAACAGACGTGTGCCAAACCACCAAACGTTTGCGCATTTGCATCGGCGACTGCGAGAAACTGGATCATTCCATGCAAACATGCATGACACTGGTCGGGAGAGAAACGTGCGCACTCCTGACATGGAAGAAGAAATCCTACGGCGATTTGAGGACAATCCAAGCGCAAGCACGCGAGGTGTTGCACGTATCCTCGGTGTGAACCACGACCTGGTCTGGAGAGTGTTGCACGAGCAGCAGTTACATCCGTTTCTTCGTCAGAGAGTCCAGGCATTACAACCTCGAGATTACCCTCTTCGTGTGGAATTCGCACGCTGGTTTCTGCAGCAGACAGCGGTGCAGCCTAATTTTCCGGCTTATGTGCTGTTCTCAGATGAGGCCTGTTTCACACGTGAGGGTGTGTTTAACATGCACAATTCTCACGTGTGGGCGCACGCAAATCCACATGCTACACGGGTGCATGCTCATCAAGAACGGTTCGCCGTCAATGTTTGGGCGGGTATCGTCCATGGCAAGTTGATTGGGCCGTACCTGCTGCCTGCCCGACTCGACGGGCGGGTTTATCGGATATTTCTTGAAGAAACGTTGCCGGAACTGCTGGAAGATGTTCCCGTGGCTATTCGTAGACGAATGTGGTGTCAACACGACGGGGCCCCAGCACACTCCAGCAACGATGTGCGGGATTATCTGAACGCCACTTTTGGGGACCGATGGATAGGCCGGGGTGGGCCCGTAGCCTGGCCACCGAGATCGCCCGATTTAACATGCCTCGATTTCTTCCTGTGAGGACACATGAAGAACCTCGTGTACGAGACTCCCATTTACTCAGAAGACCTCGTAGCGACGTAGCAAGAATCGCTGTCGCCGCTGGAACTGTTCCCGAAATGCCGGTAATCTTTCGACGTGTACGTCGGTCAATGCTTCGACGCTGTCGGGCATGCATTGATGCTACCGGTCGCAACTTTCAGCACCTTCTTTAAATAAACATGCCTTCTTTAAATAAACATGTTACGCGTACTACGTCTGATTTAAGAATGCCCGCGGCAAGCGCGAGTCTAGCCCACTTCACCTTTTAGCCAATTGCAGCGGCGCCGTCTCGCGCCGAATGGTGACGTCAGCGGACATACACTTATAGACAAAAAGGGTTTGTCTTGGTGTTGCCTATCCCCCATTACAATTTGCACAGAAAGTTTTCAAACACCCTGTATATACACATACATATATATATATATATATATATATATATATTATATATATATATTATATAGAGAGAGAGAGAGAGAGAGAGAGAGAAGAGAGAGAGAGAGAGAGTAAGACTTGCCTCTTTGAAGAAAAATTATAAAGCAGAAATTGCTCTAAAATTAGCTAAATTTTGAAAAATAAGAACAAATTTGTCTTTTATAGACAAAAAAATTATGAAACTAGAAATACATCAATGATCGGAGTCTCTATACAAGCAATTGGTCTCTTCCTGTATAAATAACAACCAAAGTTCTTTGTGATAAACACAACAAATATTCAGAATTGCAGCAATCCTCAATCTGATTATCGAATTCAAGATGCAAAAACTTTACTTGAAATAAGTTGAAGACCCTTTGTAATGATATAAGAGGATAGTGGGTGAGGTCGCTAACTGATCAATGTAAATTATGATAGGAAAGAATGTGGAACAGAGAGAGAGAGAGAGAGAGAGAGAGAGAGAGAGAGAGAGAGAGAGAGAGAGAGAGACTTCAATTATAAACCGGAATGAAGTTCCAATTAAAGATTGCAAATGTCATATAGGTCTACTAAATTAAAGTTGATAAAACTTTAATTCTTCTGTTTTAGTTTCACAACTTCAAACTTAACATATTGCATAATTCTACTATTTTATTTAAATTATTTCAGCTAATGACTAACGATTATGCTTATGTGGTGATATTTAATTCCTTTGCAATGAACAATCAAATTTTCCTCTTAGTTTTTAAACTCCGAAAAATAATGTAAAGAAAATATCAGTTTTCAAGAATTTTCTATTCGATGAATGATACCTATTTTCAAGATCACACTTATCCTACCAACTTCCAAATTGACTTTAGAAAGACAAACCAATTAAAATTGATGGGTTGAACCCGTCACTCAGAACGTGAACATGATTTATATCAGTGGTAAAGAAATTGGCTGTAACTTGCGGCTACTTTTGGGTTATTCTTATATACTTTAAACTTGGCATTACATCATCTCTTTCAATATTTTTCTAAATAGGAAGAAAATGGAAAACTTCGACGTCAGAATGTGATTTGACTGACATAAATTCATATTAAAAATGCTACCTCCGACTGGACCAGGACTGGGTAGTGGGTGTACTTTATTTCTTAATAAATTCATTAATGTTATTGTCAAAGTCAGTAAATACTTTAAAGTACTCCTTCACAGAAACGACTCGAAGGTGAGTCTCTCATGAATGACGTTTCTTCTCACTTTATTACAGTTTTAATAAATGCTAACACCACCAAATGCATCCAATTTAAGTTCCCTTAATAAAGTATTCTAACAGTAGATTCACTGGAAGGTTTAATATTTAATTGCAATTTAATTTGCAATACTAATATTGCAAATTGCTGATACGTTCTTTACTGCACAGTATAATCTGTAAAAGTGTTAAATTTGTACATTTATTTTTTGCGGAGTACATAAGTTTGTTTCTTTCCCTATAGTTCTCAGTAACCTCTAATAAGTCAATTCAGTTCGTCCCAAATAAAATTCTTTTTGTTTTTTAAACATTGTACTGCGAACAAAGTTGCGTGTTTTGCTTCTTTAAAGTGTTTTTACTGAAACTTAATTACTTAAAGTTAATACAAGCATTGGATCACCTGAAAATCAGGGCCCCCAGCCTTCTTTAGTTAGCCTTATAAGGCTAACTAACGAAAATATCACGACATCATCTAACCACTCGTTAGGTCAACTGTACGCCATTGATGATTGGTTAGGTTAAGTCGTGATATTTTCGTTAGTTAGCCTTATAAGGCTAACTAGCGAAGGCTGGGGGCCCTGAGCTTCAGGTGATTCCAAGCATTTATAAATTTACCTTATGCTGTATATTACTGATATACGCTCTTATCGTTAATAATCATAAGTCCTTTATTTACAGTAATTTGATTGAATCGTTTTAATTACTCTTTTAATACAAGGTTCAGGGATAACTTCACCATCGACCTTCTCCTAGAATGAATACTATTAAATTTAACTTTAATATATGAAGGAGTGGAATTCCTTCTCTTATCTCAGTTTAAATTTAACCTTTGAATAACGGTTTCATATATAATATGAATATAAAGTTTCATGCTCCCAACAGCCTCGCTCTTCTTCCATATTTATTATCATAGGGTGATTCTTCGATTATGCCACACTTCCAAAACGTAATTAAATATCAATTATGCAACTTACGTTCGTGAAACTTGACCCAATTACTGTGAATTATTGTGAATAGATGGAAGGGTTTTTACTTTGACAGGTACATAACTCGCACAAAGTCTGCAACTCTTTGCGAAATTACGTGACAAATCTGGTCAGTGCTGTTTCGTTTCACGCCCTATTATATTTCGATGAAAACTGGGCGGGTTTCACATTCAGTCGTTACTTTCAGAGCTTTCAATGTCCTAACTCTTTCCTTGAAAACCCCGTCCTTTAGATATTTCCATAAGAAGGAATCACAGGGATTGAGGTCAGTTGATAGATGACATGAAAGATCACAACCATGAAGAGTTGAGGTACCCGTTAGACAAGATTCTGGGATATAAAGTTTCATGCGTAAAAAGTCCAAAATGACATTTGATGCGAAAGGTCTTGCGCGGTCCTGCGAAAATCAAATGCTGTCTATATCAAGGGTTCTTAACCTCTGGGTCGCGAGACCCAAACTTGGGTCATTAAATTGTCATTTACCATTTATTTATGTTATCCCTAATCATTTTACCATTATTATTTTATTTCATTATCTATTACGAATGAACTGTTTGAAGGCATTGGTCGCCGAGCTAGCCCCGAGACCAGAATTTGGATCGCAGCCTAAAAAGGTTAAGAAACCCTGGTCTATATGAATATGATGACCCTTAAAAAATAGAATGAATTGTTCTCAGAAGATGCGGAGGTAAACATTTTGATCCGCCGTTGTGTCATTAAAGACTGGGCTAAAGATCACACTTAATGTCATCGCGCACCAAACTGTGACAAGTAGTGGATGAAACGGATTATCCACTGCCACATGGAGATTTTCCAGGCCACAAAATCGTGAATGTTGTTTGTTGATATACCCATCCAAATAAAAATAGATTTCACTACTGAACCAAGTGTTGACAATGGTGGTGAGATCATTCTCAATCAAGGGCCTTAGTAGCATGATCGCAAAAAGGTACAGTGCAAATCAATTGCATGCAAGATGATCAATGTAAGATGCAGGCAAGATGATCCCTCCAAGGGGGGAGAAGGGGGGTTAAACCCTCCAATGGGGAGAGGGGAGTTAGACCCTCCAAGGAGGAGATGGAGGTATGCATGAAGTGGGGGGAGGGTAACGTAACCTAGCAAGGGAGGAGAGGGGGTAACCTAACCTGGCAGATCAGGCCCACAAAAGTATATATATAGGAATTGTATGTGTATATATGTAGGTGTGTATGCATGTATGTGTGTGTATATTTGTATATATGTATAGAAAAAAGTAAAACAAAACTTCTTTATTAAGATGTGTATACGTGCATGCACAAAGAGGGCCAAGACTAGACCCTTCAAAGGTGGAGTGGGTAACCTAACCTAACAAGGGTAATAATACACAAGAAGGAAAGAGAGGAGAGAGAGATCCTTTCGTGAGCATATCGCGGCGCATAATGGAGTCTTCACAAGCTTAGAAGACAGCCATGACACAGCCAGTCGTAAGGCGTAAATGGCTCACACCCAGTTGGCTTAGAAAACAGCTATGACACAGCCAACCGTAAGGCGTGAACGGCTCACACCCAGTTGGCTTAGAAGACAGCTATGACACAGCCAGCCGTAAGGCGTAAACGGCTCACACCCAGTTTCTTTAAAGGGACACAGACAGAGAATACCGCCAGTGGTATATGGCTTGATCATGGCATGTACACAGTTATTTCCTTGTACGAACGTATAAAGAACTAAAACGCACAATTACATCGCTCTGTCTCAAAAAAATAACAAACACACACACACACACATCGTATATGACTTAATCAAGGCATGTAAACTTATTTTCTTGTATGCACGTAAAGGAGAATTGACACCGTTCTGTCTCAAAAAAGAGCAAAATACACACACACACACACACACACACACACACATATATATATATATATATATATATATATATATATATATATATATATATATATATATATATGTGTATATATATATATATATATATACTTACATGCGAACATGCTTCCCTTAGAGTACCTCACAATCCCCATTCATACATAGCCCCTCATGCGTAACCCCCCAACCATCAGTAGTATTACAGCAATAACTATCTACCACCACCAATTAGACCAGTAAGGTCTCAAAAATCGATCATATTAGCTAACCAGAGCATATGAGAAAATTGTACTGTAAAGATTTGTTGCACGGGTTGTGAAAATTTAAAGGGAAATTTAAATTACTGTATATAATCAAACACAAATACGGAAAACGGCTCTTCTTACATTCGTAAATGGCAGTTTGTTGCAACATACTATAAAAATTAAAGAAATTATTCATGTATTTATATATTTTCCCTGTATTTATTTGTCTTATATATATATATATATATATATATATATATATAGGGTTGGCGGAAAGTAGCTCCCTAATTTAAATTACATATAAATTATGTATAAATTGTGATTGTATTGTTATATTGTTATGGTGTGTTCTCTAAAGTGGTACAATTGTAACGTTCATTTTTTTTTTTCATTTCAGATTGAAGGGTAACATGGCTGAGCGTTTAACACTGCAGGAGCGTGCCCAGTTGGCGGCACGGTACGAAGTTTGGCAATCTGTCGTTCGAGTTCAAAGATGGTGGCGGCCATTCACGGACCACGTGCCCAAGTGGACCCGAAAACAATCAAGAACTGCCACTCGAAGCTCATGACCACGGGGTCTGTGGCAGATGTTCGAAGATGTGGTCGCCCTTCGACATCCAGGGCCCAGGAGACGGTGCAGGCAGTTCAGGAAATGTTCGCACGGAGTCCACGAAAGTCAACTCGCCAGGCAGCTCGGGAAAGTGGACTCTCCCGCTACTCAGTGCGAACTGTGCTGAAGAAGGAGCTGAACTGGCGTGCGTGGAAGCCGCATTACTGCCAATCTCTCTCGGACGAGGACTGCGACATTCGCATGGAGTTCGGGGAAATCATGCTGGCTTGGCATGAAGACTGGCCCCATCTCTTCCGCAACATCCTCTGGAGCGACGAGGCGGTGTTCCACGTCGGAGGCTTTGTCAACCGCCACAATTGCCACTACTGGGCAGGAGAGGATCCCATGGTTACCGCTGGAAAACGGCAGAATCGGTTCAGTGTAACGGTGTGGTGTGGTATGACCTCAGATCAGGTTGTGGGCCCGTTCCTTCTGCGCAACACCATGAATGCTGAGCGGTACCTTGCTATGTTGCGAAACGAGGTCTGGCCGGTTGTCAGCACATGGGAGAACATCGACGATCTGATATTTATGCAAGATGGCGCCCCTCCGCACTTCGCTCTTGTTGTCCGTGAGTGGCTGGATGCCCACTTCCCTGGGCGTTGGATGGGTCGTCGTGGTCCACATCAATGGCCAGCCAGGAGCCCCGACTTGACACCGTGCGACTTCTTTCTTTGGGGTGGGTAAAGGAAGAAGTCTACCGCACCAAACCGAGGACATTGGAAGGACTGGAGGACCGAATTCGGGAAGTCATGTCCTCCATCCCGCCGGAGTTCCTGCTAAAGTCAGTGGACGCCATTCCTGGGCGGCTCCAGAAGCTGGTGGAAAGAGTTGGAGCCCACATTGAATTTTAGAGAAAACCTACCATGTATGCCTACCTTTTCATATTATTTCTTCTGAAATAAATGGATAATATACGTATTTTTTTACCAATCCAAAATAGGGAGCTCCTTTCCGCCCACCCTGTATATATATATATATATATATATATATATATATATATATATATATATATATATATATATCCCTGTATTTATATCTTATATATATCCTCGTATTTATTTCTGTTTATGGTCTGAAATAAAGTGTTTGCCGACTTTCTATACGTTAAAATACAGGCTGCACTCACTTTCAGAAAATAGGATTTTTTTATAAAAATAAATAAGTTAGCCCTAAAATTAAAACTGGTTTAAAATTAAATTAATATTTTTATAATATACTTAAAAGATAAATTTGTGTGTTAAGGCAAAAAATATGTTTTACATAATTCGTACGATGAAAAAGTGGTTAATGCGTGGTAAAATGAATTTTGATAAAAATAAATAAGTTATCCTAAAATATAAAATCTAGTTTTACTATAAAATTAAATGAGTATTTTTTATAATATGATTTAAAGATATATTTCTATATTAAGACAAAAAAATTGTTTTTGTTTTAGATTATGCTTACCACGTTTCGTTTTTGAAAGACCAGATAGCATTCCAATACATTACAACCACCTTCCCACCTTTGTAGCGGCATTTTATTACCGCTACGAGAAGACTGATAGTTTGTCTATTATTTCTACTGATTTTTTTACCTTACTGGTCTAATGGGTGGTGGTGGATAGTTGTTGCTGTAATACTGCCGATGGTTGGGGGACTATGTGTGAAAGGGGATTGTGAGATAATCTAAGGAAAGCATGTAAATATATATATATGTGTGTGTGTGTGTGTGTGTGTTTTGCTCTTTTTTGAGACAGAATGGTGTCAATTCTCCTTTACGTGCATACAAGAAAATAACTGTTTACATGCCTTGATTAAATCATATACGATGTGTGTGTGTGTGTGTGTGTTTTGTTATTTTTTGAGACAGAGCGATGTAATTGTGCGTTTTAATTCTCCTTTATACGTACGTCCAAGGAAATAACTGTGTACATGCCATGATCAAGCCATATACGACTGGCGGTATTCTCTGTCTGTATCACTTTAAAGAAACTGGGTGTGAGCCGTTTACGCCTTACGGCTGGCTGTGTCATGGCTGTCTTCTAAGCCAACTGGGTGTGAGCCGTTTACGCCTTACGACTGGCTGTGTCATGGCTGTCTTCTAAGCCAACTGGCTGTGATGCTAAAGCCGCCCAGGAAGGCTTGTGAAGACTCCATTATGCGCCGCGATATGCTCACGAAAGGATCTTCTCTCTCTCTCTCTCTCTCTCTCTCTCTCTCTTGTGTATTATTACCCTTGTTGGGTTAGGTTACCCACTCCACCTTTGAAGGGTCTAGTCCTGGCCCTCTTCATGCATACACACACATATACGCCTTAATAAAGAAGTTTTGTTTTACTTTTCCTATATATATATATATACACACAGACATACACACATACATGCAAACATGCATACACACCTACATATATACACATACAACTCCTATATATATACTTTTGTGGGCCTGATCTTGCAGGTTAGGCTACCCCCTCTCCTCCCTTGCTAGGTTACAGTAGGGTGCCCTCTCACCCCTTCATGCATACCTCTCTCTACCTCCTTGGAAGGCCTAACCCTCCTCTCCCCCCTTGTAGGATCTAACGCTCCTCTCCCCCATGGAGGGTCTAACCTCCCTCTCCCCCTTGGAGAATCTAACAAACCCCCCTCTCACACCTTGGAGCATTACTGATCATCTTGCATGAAATTGATTTGCACTCTACTTTTTTGCCATCATACTACTGGCCTTGTCTCGCAAGATCAAGGACTTCCTGAATTAGTCCTTTAGGGAAATACCACCGAACGCTTTGAGAAGATTTTTCTTATTGTGGTATAGCTCATCTTCAGTTATTAAGACTTACGAAGACTTCAAGCAGCGCAGCTTCAATGTATCTGACAACTTCTTGAGCTAATTTCTTTGGCCAACCTTCGTCATCTTTCCTGAAATCCGAAACACTTCCTTTCATTCTGAACTTTTTAACAATAAACCAAACTATATTTCTGTTAGGAGCATCGCTTAAAGCAAAAAAATTTTGAGTGTTTTTCCCCAATCACTGGCGAGTCACCACTCTGATACTCGTAGTACCGTTTCACTACGAAAACTTTTTTCTTCACACTGAGAGACGCCATGATAGTCTAGTAGTCTATAAAAGATAGTCTAGCGTAGATTAACCTAAAAAAATCTTGATGAAAAAATGGATGGAAAAACAACTTTCATGTGTAGAGATAAAGTATCTAAATTTGAAGATTAGAAGTCACACCCTTCATCTTTAATATAAGTTTTTGATGTGTACCATAATTAAATAATGGCAGTGGTTTTTCTGTCATTTTTAAATATATATATATGTGTAATAATTTTTTATTTAAATTATATTTCCTCCCATGAACAATGAAGAATTCAATAATAATAATAATAATAATAAATAATAATAAGTAGTAGTAGTAGTAGCAGTAAAGGAAAAGAAGAAACAATGAAAAATCATTTATATTTTTCTGGTTTCTTTTTTGCTTCCGATTGCTGGGAAAAGTTTATTGGCAGCTCTGTCATTCAGAACTGTCTGTCATTCTTTTATTAATTTTGTCATTCCCTTTCAAGGATACATTTAATATAATGGCAAGCCAAAAATAATCTAAAATTTTTTTCGTATTTATAATGGCATGAAACAATCGCATTAAGTAAGTGATAAAATGGAAACTGGAAATTCATCGAACGGAATAAAGTCGAAATAAATAGAGTAAGATGAATCTCATTCGAATTCCCAAATTGCGGAGTGAGATACGTTGAAAGGAATAAATAATACGGTTGAACTCAAATTGTTCGGAATAATGTTCAATCGGACATTACTCGAATGGAATGATTCTCAATGAGAATATTCATAATGTTGAGCAGTTTTGAGAGTTTAATAATTTATTAGGTAACAATTATTTACTGCTTTAATAAGTCATAATTACTTACGGTTCTGCGTAAAACTGCCGCGAATCCATTCCATTCCTGTATATCTCATTAAGCACTGCTGCATAGTTTCTACAATAAAGCCTTAAATGTCAACAGAGGAATTCATTCGCTTTATCATTTTTCTTTCTCACATAAATAAGTCAATACTGGTTAAAATGTCGTAAAACATTTCCATCAACATACATTAAAGTTTCTTATTTGTTAATGAGTTGTTTACTTTTCCTTCCAATAATGCAAAAGTCGAAAGAGAAAACGGAATACTCAAAATTAAATATACTTTACCCTGAGATGTGAACGTAAATTCCTCGCTCACGCTTACACTCAACGCAAAAACATATCTAAAAGATAATGTTTTATTTCATCTGAAATATTAGCTTTCTAATTCTATACAGTACAAAAATAATACTTTACGTGATAAAGTTATAAATCTCGCATAGCCCCCTTCTAGTTTTCCTCTCACCCCTCCAAATCCATCCTCCCCGTCCCACTCGCTCCTCCACCCAAAAATAATAAGAAAAACTTCACGGTCTTAATATCCTTTCAGAGAGGAAAGTACGAGCGCTCTCTCAGAATGAAATTCTCCCAGATAAGGATCCTCATTAGTGAAAAATTAATTAAATCTTACTATCTAACATAATTAACAGATTTTTAAAGCAGTTTTATAGTCACTTAAATACATTACTTAAATAATGTTGGCATTTCTCTCTAAGTTTTTTAATAAAATAACTTACAGTAATTAAGTGTAATAAATATTGATATTTATGTTCTCCTCAATAGATAGAAATTATGGTAATATTGTTGTTTAACGTCGCGAATTATTGAAATAAAAAACTTAACCTAACCTAAAAAAATACAAAAAATAAAGGATCACCTGAAGATCAGGGCCCTTAGCTTCAATTACCAAATGATATCTTCGTTAAAACTAACGAAAATATCACGACTTAACCTAACCAATCGTCAAGGGCGTACAGTTGACCTAACCGGGCATTCAATTTAATTTATTATTATATTTGGTACTGTAAGCAAAAAACAAGAATACATTGGGGGCCCTGATGATCCAAAATAAAAATAAAAACAAGATTAACTGGCGACGTTTAAACACACCTTAAAAGTACACTTATCTAATTTGCGACGTTAAACTAAAATATTACCTAAATTATGTTCTGTTTTCGCCTTAAAACTAAAGTTTATTAGGGCGATCTTTATTTCAAAATTATATATAATTTTATGATAATCAGGAGGAGGAAAACGATGGATTTACTTCTCAATTTTTATACATACATACATATTCAGATCTGAATTATAAACCAATCTGTCACCTACTTTTGAGATATATAAATAAGCAAAAAATTTACGGTACAATAGGGTGAAATAATGTGGACAGTTGAATTGACTGTTTCTCCCTTTGCCTAATTATTCGAAAAGGAAAAAGTAAGAGAGTCGAATGGGCTAGCTAAAGAATGGAGGAGTTTCTCAACCTGTCGAGAAAATGAACAAGAAATGAAATAAGTCAAAGATTAAAATTTACCACTTAAATTTACGAATGCAATTGACTTCTCTACTTCGAATAACCTTTCAGTAGTTAGAAACGAGAATAAAGCAAAATTTCCTTCTGATTTCCAACCTTCAATTATTTAATGTATATATAATTTTAATCCACTTGATAAACTTCGGGTAAAAGTAGTCTGGTTTGTTTCATGCATGGAAAACTTCATCTCGTTACTTCTTTTCAAGCCGAAAAGTAACAGAAAATAACAAAAGTTTATGTTTGATAATTTTGAATAAAATTGGAAGCTGAGTTAAATATCCGTTATATATTTGAGCTGATATTTAATTTGGATCACCCGAAGATCAGGGCCCCCAGCCTTCGTTACTTAGCCTTATAAGGCTAACTAACGAAAATATCACGACTTAACCAATCATCAAGGGCGTACAGTTGACCTAACGATTGGTTAGGTTAAGTCGTGATATTTTCATTAGTTAGCCTTAAAAGGCTAACTAAAGAAGGCTGGGGGCCCTGATCTTCAGGTGATCCTTTAATTTTGAGGTACGGACATTCTTATTGACTCAAACTCATTCAGAAAGTAAAGAAAGTCATTTATATTTAGACTTCATGTTCCGAACTAAAAACAAGGGAAAAATTAATCATTTTGGTTTAATAACATTACATTTAAAATTACATTTACGTTTCAATTTCAATTTTAACATTATACAAGCGTCGTTCTTTACGTCAATTATACTGCGTGTTCTTTGCAGTTGAAATGTATATATAGGTGCGGCATGCGGGAGGTGCCCCCCTCGGGGCATTGGTTTCTGCGCGTATGTAGGAGAATTACGACTTCTGATCGAGTGAGGACCATGGTGTAGTGGTTATCATATCTGACCGGCAATCGGAAGATCCCGGGTTCGATTCCCGGGTGGTTACCTCATTTGTTCGTTCTCCCTCCTCATCTTGCGCGGAATGTTCTCCTATACAAGCGTCGTTCTTTACGTTAATTATACTGCGTGTTCTTTGCAGTTGAAATGTATATATAGGTGCGGCATGCGGGAGGTGCCCCCCTCGGGGCATTGGTTTCTGCGCGTATGTAGGAGAATTAGGACTTCTGATCGAGTGAGGACCATGGTGTAGTGGTTATCATATCTGACCGGCAATCGGAAGATCCCGGGTTCGATTCCCGGGTGGTTACCTCATTTGTTCGTTCTCCCTCCTCATCTTGCGCGGAATGTTCTCCTATACAAGCGTCGTTCTTTACGTTAATTATACTGCGTGTTCTTTGCAGTTGAAATGTATATATAGGTGCGGCATGGGAGGTGCCCCCCTCGGGGCATTGGTTTCTGCGCGTATGTAGGAGAATTACGACTTCTGATCGAGTGAGGACCATGGTGTAGTGGTTATCATATCTGACCGGCAATCGGAAGATCCCGGGTTCGATTCCCGGGTGGTTACCTCATTTGTTCGTTCTCCCTCCTCATCTTGCGCGGAATGTTCTCCTATACAAGCGTCGTTCTTTACGTTAATTATACTGCGTGTTCTTTGCAGTTGAAATGTATATATAGGTGCGGCATGCGGGAGGTGCCCCCCTCGGGCATTGGTTTCTGCGCGTATGTAGGAGAATTACGACTTCTGATCGAGTGAGGACCATGGTGTAGTGGTTATCATATCTGACCGGCAATCGGAAGATCCCGGGTTCGATTCCCGGGTGGTTACCTCATTTGTTCGTTCTCCCTCCTCATCTTGCGCGGAATGTTCTCCTATACAAGCGTCGTTCTTTACGTTAATTATACTGCGTGTTCTTTGCAGTTGAAATGTATATATAGGTGCGGCATGCGGGAGGTGCCCCCCTCGGGGCATTGGTTTCTGCGCGTATGTAGGAGAATTACGACTTCTGATCGAGTGAGGACCATGGTGTAGTGGTTATCATATCTGACCGGCAATCGGAAGATCCCGGGTTCGATTCCCGGGTGGTTACCTCATTTGTTCGTTCTCCCTCCTCATCTTGCGCGGAATGTTCTCCTATACAAGCGTCGTTCTTTACGTTAACTATACTGCGTGTTCTTTGCAGTTGAAATGTATATATAGGTGCGGCATGCGGGAGGTGCCCCCCTCGGGGCATTGGTTTCTGCGCGTATGTAGGAGAATTACGACTTCTGATCGAGTGAGGACCATGGTGTAGTGGTTATCATATCTGACCGGCAATCGGAAGATCCCGGGTTCGATTCCCGGGTGGTTACCTCATTTTTTAATTTGTTCGTTCTCCCTTCTCATCTTGCGCGGATGTTCTCCTATACAAGCGTCGTTCTTTACGTTATATATATATATATATATTATATATTACCTCCTCCAAAATCCCAACTTCGATTACTGCATGATGCCTATTCCATGAGTGGAGTTACCAATAACGTCCCATATTATGGAACGGCCCACTTGCAGTAATTATTCGCGAACGTCATCAGATTTGACAACCAAACCATAATTTGTGACACTGAAAATCATTTGGAGCCGAACTGTCCAAAGCTATCTAAATGAATCGCGTAATTTGATCCGGACGAGATCTCATTGTGTGTCAAGGCGTAATGGAGAAACAGCCTTTCATGTCCACGTTCAATGACACATCTTTGACGGACTGTCATTCATGCCAATCAGGGTACCTCTCTCTCTCTCTCTTCTCTCTCTCTCTCTCTCTCTCTCTCTCTCTCTCATTTCCATTATTTTTTATCCCACAAAGACGCTTTCTGATTCAAAACAAATAAATAAAATATAAAAATTAATCAAAATCCAGCTATTCTCTTTCTCTTTGCGCGTCTGTATATATATATATAAGGAGAAACAGGAAGAAAAGAAGACAAAAAGTATAACAAATTAAGTTTGCTTGTTTTAAAACTCATGTGTCAATTAGATAAGCTTGTTACAGCTCCGGATCAAAAAATAGAATACTCTCTCAAATGCGCTCATGACGTGGATAATACCTTTAAGATACTTCCGGCTCATCTGGAATTGTTCTGAGACAGGCGTTTGGTCTTCTTTTGAAGATATCTACCGCTAGACCACTCGTGTTCCTTAGTTTAGTTCCTTGGGCAGCTGGTTAAACAGTATATATACACACACACATATATATATACCTTACAACCTCACAAAGGTTCCGCGCGATGATTCCTCATTTCGCGAAGGTCAAGCTTGTCGCCCCTCCTCTCGAGTTGGCCTGCTGAAGTAGTGAGTTGGTTTCTTGTGCTTTCCACCTCACATAGCCAGGCACGCCCGCTCCTCGGGGATTGTTCTGAGCCAGGGATCTAATCTTCTTTAGAAGATGTCCACTGCAACACCATTCGTGTTCCTTAGGTCTTTGGGCAGCTGATTAAACAGTTTTGGTCCTCTCACAACAAAACTTTTCTTTCAGGGTTAAGGATGTTCCCTGTCTCGCCTTTAATTTGGGAACACGATACAGTGTTCCTTTTCTACTTTCCACCTTTGTTTGGGGAGTTACAGGGGTTAGAGTAAGATTAGGGACTAGTTTCTCCATTATTTTCCAAGTGTAAATAATGGTGTATCTCTCTTTTCTCCTTTCCAGTGAATATAGGTCTAGTTCGCGTAACCTTTCCCAGTAATTTAGTTCTTTGCACCCCTTGATCTTGACTGTGAAGCTTCTCTGAATCCCTTCCAGCTGTCTAATGTCTTCTTTCTTATATGGAGATGTTAGGACCGAACATTATTCCAATTTGGGTATGATCAGGGTTTTCAGTAGGGGAATCATTACATTCCTATCCCTTCGTTTAAAGGTTCTCAATATCTGCCCCGTTATTCTCTTTGCTCTGTTTACTGCTATCTTATTTTGTTTCAAATTTCGCATCATCAGTCATTACAACTCCTAAATCTTTTGCTCTAGAATTTCTCTGAATTTCCTGTCCATTTAGGGTATAATATTCCATGGATTTTAGGTCTTCTCTTTTTCCGTACCGTAACAGCTGAAATTTGTCAGTGTTAAACTTCATAACTTCTCTTCCGTCCACTTGTAAATTCTGTTCATGTCGGTTTGTAGAGATCCTATATCTTCTGGGTTTCTTATTTTTCTACTAATCTTTGTGTTATCCGCAAAGGATGTTACTGTGCTGTCTCTGGTAACGTCCTCATCTATGTCAGTTAGCATGACTATAAAGAGTTGTGGAGTTAATACTGTTTCTTGTGGTACTGAGCTGAGGACCTCTGCTTCTGATGAAGATACTCCTTGTACTGTAACGACTTGCCGCCGCTCACTAAGGAAATTATATATCCATTTCCCTAATTTCCTGTTATTCCCATATATTTCAGTTTATGTTTATGTAAGGGGTTCCAAAAAACCTTAGCCCCCCCCCCCCCATTTGCAGCTTACATGTTTACTTATATCGAAATAGTTTTTAGTGATTATAAAAATATATAAAATTCTTTATTTATTGCAGGTATTAAAATTACTCTAGCTGATAAAGTGATAATATAATGGCTTCTCAATTAATTGGTGATTCGGAGAGGCAACATGTGATAGATCGCATACGAGCAATAACATTTCGGGAAGCTCGTGATGCTGGAGCCACCTTTATAACACGTTCATGGGTTGCCAAAAAGTTGCGAAGAAGTGAGGACTTCGTCAAAAGAAATTGGAATAAAACTTTGGATGAATGTGAAATGGATACAACCAAATCTGGGTGCCCAAATTTGCCACTCTCTCAGGAAACAAAAGGACATCATTGAAAGCGGTACGCGTAAGCAGAAAAACAGCTGTGCTAAACTTTCTAGAGAGATCGAAGTGTTGAGAGGAAAGATCGTTAGTGGTGAGATCATTCGACTGTACCGTCATAGGCAAGATTTAAAGCCTTGGCATGAACTTCCAAAGCCAAGAAAAACTCAACTTAACATCGATGACAGAATGTGGTTTGCCCATTATCTCGAAGACTGGGATGTGGATGATTTCATGCATTTAGCTGTCTCCGATGAATTTTTTGTTTACGTAACACGTCGGCCTAACTACCAAAATGATTGAGTGTGGGCCACAACACCGATGAAATCGATGACAATGAACATTATCGCGAATTATTAAAAAGTCCAGACTGTGTTGGTGTGTTTGTTTTGTTCACTGCAAAGAAGCTCATGTGGGTGCTGAAGCCAAATGGTCAGAGTTGGGATGGACAGTATTTCGTGATATTATTCTATCCCAGCATGTCATTCCTTTTCTAAGAAACCCAAACAATGTTATGAATATCGATCAGGTCACACTTCTGCACGATAAGGCCCCTGCTTTAAGGCATTAGCCACTCAACAGTTGTTGCGGAACCATGAGATCGATTTCTTTGGAAATGAAGAATGGCCAGGAAATTCTCCTGACCTGAACGTCTGTGAACACATTGGATCAGTTATAAAGGACAAGCTTGAATGTCTCTTGTTTCAAGAACCTGCAGCAAATCGATTTTCGAAGGATACAATGACGCAACACATTGAAACTGTTTTAGCAAATTTGCGTAACGATCAAGATCTATTCACGTCACTTTTGGCAAGCTACCCAAAGCGAATTCAGGCTGTCTTGGAAGCCAATGGCGGGAACACCAAGTTTTAATTGTTTCTCATTAAATGCAGGATTAAATTCTCTTTTGTAAGGTATATTTAGTTTTACTGTACCTCTAATGGTTTAGGCCATGGGCGTGGGGGCTAAGGTTTATTGGAGCCCCGTATTATATTTCCATGTCACACTTGTCGAACGCTTTGGTAAAGTCTGTGTATATTACATCATACATTTCATTACTTTCAAGTGCATCAATAATGTTGTTGTAGTGTTCCATTAGTTGCGAAACCCGTGTTGGTTATCATTGAATTTTTTCTAAGTTCCCAAAAAGTCATAGATTTTCTGTCTAACTATTATTTCAAATATTTTAGCGAGATGAGATATAAGCGACACTGGCCTATAGTTTTTGGCCTCGGATCGATCTCTCCCTTTATATATTGGGACTATGTTCGCGCTCTTCAGGATGGCCAGTATTTCTCCCGTGTCTAGTGATCGTCTCCATATCCAATATAGGGGCTCAGCGATTGCATTCTTGCAGTTTTTGATCAGTGTGGCATTCCATTTATCCAGTCCTGCCGCTGAGTGTGTTTTTAGTTTCCCTATGGCTTGTGTAATATCATTCGTCATAAAATCGAAGTCCGTTATACTTTCTCCTTGTAGTTCTTCTTCAAAGAACGCGTTTCTATCGCATATCAGTTTGTCAGTTTTTGGGATACTGAAAGATGATTCGTACTGAGCTCTTAATATTTCCGATACTTCTGTTAGATCATCAGATAAAGCAGTTCTCGTTTTTTAAAGGTCCGATAGTCGCATGGTTTTTCGACTTTCTTTTTGCGAAATTATAGAAGTACTTTCAGTTAGCCTTTATCGCTTCTATAGCGTCATCTTCTTTTTCTGTATGCTTCTCAATTAGTTCCTGTATGACGTCATCGATACTTTGCAGTTTAGCATTTAATATTTTTCTGATGTTGTTATCGTTACAGTTACTTAATTTTGCAGTCACTCTTTTTCTCTTTCGGAACAATGACCTCTTTTGTCTCTCGAACCTGCTTCTCTTTCCTCTTTGGTTTAGTTTTGGGACATGTTTTTCCACAATTTCTAACGTCTTCTCCTCTAACGTCATTAGCATCTCCTCCGTTGTCTTGGCCTCGAAAATGGTTTTCCAATGTATTACTTCCATGCTGGATGTCACATCCTCCCAGTTTATAACTTTGGAGTGAAAATTAAAAATTTCGAATTTGCTTCTTTTTGTTGTTCGTGTTCTTTCCTTTCCTGTTGCCTTTATATTAGTTGTTATTTCAATGATGTTGTGGTCCGATATCATACTTGGGAATATTTCTACATTATCAATTAGGTTACTGTTGTTTGTGAATACCAAATCTAGGCAGTTGTTTTTCTTGTGTTTTCTGTTATTTCTTGCGTTAACATAAATTCATCAGCTAGAGCTAGTAGCATTTTTACCTGCTGCTGGTCTTCTCGTGTGCCCCCCTTGTCTTGGTGTATACATATATTTTTTCCTATCCTTTTATATTTCATGAATGGGAAATTAAAATCACCACAGAAAAAATATTTTGAGTTGGAGAGTATAGATCTTTTACCCAGTTTCTTACCTCTGTGATGGAATCTGAAAATTTGGAGGTTGGCGTGTTTGAGGGTCTGTACATTACAATGAGTACCATATTTAATTTTTCAACTTTTATTGCTACACAGTCTACGTAACTGTTTGAGGTGCTTATAGTAATTTCGGTAAATATTCAGCAAATAGGCCCACCTCGACTTTTGGTACGAAAGTTAGTTATTAGGGTGTGTTCTCATGTGCTTTCCTCAGAAATGCCACTCATTTGCCCCGCGTTTAATTGAAAGTACGAAAAAAATCGGATTTTTTTTCATTTTATTTTCAAGTAAACGCGGGGCAAATTAGTAGAATTTCTGAATAAAGCACATGAAAACACACCCTAATAACTAAATTTCGCACCCATAAAATGTGTTATTGCTAACCTAACCTAACCTAACCGAAATGAAGAGATTTCGAAAAAAATAAATCGTTAAACTAACGAAAATATCATGACTTAACCTAACCAATCGTCAAGGGTGTACAGTTGGCCTAACCGGGCATTCAATTAACCTAACCGGGCATTCAGTTGACCTAACCGGACATAGGCATTCAATTGACCTAACCAGGCATTCAATTAACCTAACTTTGATATACTGTACCTAACCAATCATCAAGGACGTACAGTTGACCTAACCGGGCATTCAATTAACCTAACCGGGCATTCAATTATAGGTCTGCAATTATAGGCTGCAATTATTACATTTATTCAAAAAATAACTAATTTAGTGCATTAAAAGCAATAACCATTCGTCAAATAACGATTTATTTTTTAAACTAATTTACGGTCAGATTCTGAAGGATTGCCTGTTTAATTAGGTTAGTTTTATTTAGCGACAAAAATAAACCTCACGACTGTATTCAGTATCTCCTAAAACCCCCACAACTTTCACAAATCGCACTCGACATATTCACGCGACAAAAATTAAAACAGAAAGAACGATCACGGTCGGGAAACTACTTGATTGGTTCTTTAAAATTCCTGATTAGCTGTCATTGGTTCATTAAGGCGTGTCTGTAATGGGTTGTTTTTGAGTGATTAATAGCCTATTATTGGTTAAAAAAGGTGCACTGTGATTGTTCGTCCACACATTTCCAGAAAATTGTCTGAGAGCGAAGATGTCTTATGTCTGTTGGCAGGTCGCGAAACAAAAAAAATGGTTAAAACTTTAAAAAATCAATGACTTCGTTAATTTTGAATTCCGGGGGTTCTGGCTTTCAACAAATTTATTCTATTGCTGTATACTACCGAATGCTAACATCAAAAATTAGGAACTCGAGGTGGGGCCATTTGCTGCATATTTGGCATATTAACCGTCATTTCTGCCATATGCCTTTCGCGTGTGTAAATAGCACATCGTCCTTTACGCCTCGCTGTTCTGTCGGCTTGGAGGATCTACAGATCTACAGAAGCTAAGGCTAACAAAGACCCTAAGATCCACTCTAAGGCCAGCCCGAGAGAAAGGAAAGAGTAGGGGGTTAAGAGAAGAGAAGAAGGGGTTAAATAAGGAGCAACACCTATCATTTGTGGGTTAACATTCATTCAGAAAAAGAGGAAAAAGGTCTCACCATCATCATCCGCCGGCCACTGCCGACAAGTCAGAAAAATAGTCGGAGAAAATAGGAGAGGGGTGAAAGATGAAAAGAAGTAAAATAAGAACTCTTACAAACCATGCAAACACAGTCTTAACTCACTGTCATACCATGCAAACTACAAACATGCAAGTAAAGAGAGTTACAGACATGCAAGAAAGGAGAAAAAAAAAAAAAAATAGGTACAGTTAAACAAAAAGTGGGTTAGTTTACGCTACGAGCTACATCTACGTTCGTGTTAGTCTAATTTTTTTATTTTTTTTATTTTTTAATAATTAATTGCTGGCATCACACGCTGGCATGTCACAAGCTGGCATTCATCGTCAACAGACTCATCCTCGAGCACCACCACCAGAGCTCCTGTTGTTAACTTTCTTTTTTAATTTTAAACAACGTTAATATTTTTAAAATGTCTGTCAAGACGGTTCTTAAACACATTAACGCTGGTAGAATGAACGACTGACGCGGGAAGATTATTCCATTTATCAATTACTTTAAACGTAAAGAAGTTTTTAGCGATATTAGTAATGAAACGTCTGCCACGCAACTTGAATCTTTTATTGCGAGTATTACTATTATCGAAAGTGAACAATTTGTCAAAATTTACGTTATCGATGTTATTAACGATTTTGAAAACTTCAATAAGCTCCCCCCTTAATCTCCTAGTTTCGAGTGAATACAAGTCTAACACTTTAATCCTATCTTCATAAGGCTTGTTGCGCAATGACGGAATAAGTTTCGTGGCACGACGCTGAACCCTTTCTAACCTATCAATATCCTCACGCAAGTACGGGCACCAAAACTGAACGGCATATTCTAAATGAGGCCTGACTAGGGACTTGTAAAGGGGCAATATAATATCCTTCGATTTAAATTCGAAATTACGCGCTATGAAGCCTAACATCCTATTCGCTTTTGCGCAAGACTCCAGGCACTGGTTCCTAACCTTTAAATCCTTAGATACACGTACGCCTAAATCTACTTCCTCGTCAACGCTCGCTAACTCCCTATCATCCATCGTGTACGCGTAATTATTGTTGCGAGAACCTATATGCAAAACTTTACATTTGTCTACGTTAAATTGTATCTGCCACTTATCTGTCCACTCCATAATCCTATCTACATCGTCTTGAATCCTATTTCTATCGTCCTCGTTAACAACCTTACCGCCTATTTTAGTATCGTCCGCGAATTTTGAAACGTTACTAGTCAATCCTACATCTATGTCGTTAATGTAAATTACGAATAGCAATGGGCCTAACACTGAACCCTGTGGGACACCGCTACCTACATCTAACCACCCCGATTCACTACCATTAACTACGACCCTCTGTCTCCTAGCACGAAGCCATTCTTCTAACCAGTTAGCTACCTGACCGCGTATACCGTGCGCTTTAACCTTCGCAATTAGTCTCCTATGCGGAACTGTATCGAACGCCTTTTTAAAATCTAAATAAATAACGTCAGCTGCCCTATGCCTATCGTATTCGCGCACTACTTCGTTATAAATTCTAACAAATTAGTTAAACAAGACCTATGGCGTCGAAACCCGTGCTGACTACTATTAATCAAATCTCTACTTTCTAAGTGATCGATAATACGATCCCTAACTACGGATTCCAAAAGTTTACCGACAATTGACGTTAAGCTAATGGGCCTATAATTGCTAGCTACCGCGCGGTCGCCTTTTTTAAAAATAGGCGTGACGTTAGCTAATTTAAAGTCTTCAGGAATAATCCCGTTTCGAGTGACTGATTAAAGATCTTCGTTAAGGGGCCTACGATAACTTCTTTCAAATCTTTCAAATGTCTGGGATAAAAAGCGTCAGGGCCTGGAGCCTTGCTAACTTTTAGCCTATCGATATAATGCGCAATCTCAGCCTCGTAAACAGTTATTTCATCTAAAATAGTCTCGCTACTAAATGGAACGATATCATCCACGTCGGGGACATTATTTACGTCTTCTACGGTAAAAACTGTCGCAAAAAAGTTATTGAAAATACCCGCCATCGCCTGAGCGTCAGAAGCCAAAGCGCCATTAACATCCACTAGAGGGCCTATGTTATTTTTTACCGGCTTACGATTATTAACGTATTCAAAAAACTTTTTTGGATTATGTTTACTATCCGCAGCTATAAGTATCTCTAAATTACGCTTGTCATTCCTAACTGATCTTTTAACCTGACGTCTAAGCTCGATATATCTATTAAAGTTAGCTACCTCTTCATTGCGCTTACTAAGTCTATACGCTCTATTACGCTCGTTTATAAACTCTCCTATTTCCCTACTCCACCACTTCGGCCTACCGATTCATTTTCCTATGGGGGTGCCAGTTTCGTTGCCTTGTGGTCCTTCGAGAATTTACCTCTTTTTATCTTTGTCGGTACCTGTTGTCCCGATAACGCATAAAGTGTCTTTGTGCGTGCCTTCTTTCCGGCTCTCGGATTCCTATATTTGTCAGCTGACTTTGTAATTCCTGGATAGTATTTAGCAGCTGAATTGTGTTGGCTGTGTCTAAAAAATTGGTACCCTTCTTTGATGTTCGTTTTTCCTGTTCACCCGTTGCGTTCCTTTGAGGATGGTAGTAACGGCATTTTTTTCAGTATTTGCAACTCCCATATCTTGCATAGGTGTTGCAGACCGTAAGATGGTGGAACTTGCATTTCTTATCAAATTTGCAGTATCCACTTGTGTAATGTGTGTTGCATAATGTGGGATGTGCATATATGCATTGCGCATCCCGATATCTGCAGTTCCCTTTCACGTAGATATTTAGCAGTATCCACTTGTGTAATGTGTGTTGCATAATGTGGGATGTGCATATATGCATTGCGCATCCGATATCTACAGTTCCCTTTCACGTAGTATTTACATACGATATTTTCTACGCTTCTACTTCTTGTTTTCTTATTATTTTCAAAGTTCTTAATTTTGGTATTATCATTATTTTTCTTTGGCTGTTTATTTTCTACGTTTTTAGTTATTATCTTTTTGTTATTTCGCTCGTTGGACAGTTTGGCTACCTCGCAACTTTTACTTATTTCTTTTCTTTCATCTATGTCTTCATTCCGTATTATATTGTTTATATTGTTATTCGTTATTAAATTGTTGTTCGTTATTATGCTGTTATTCGTTATTTTGTCCTCTCTCTCATCCACCCGGTTTTTCGTTGGGACATTTCCGGACCCTTGTGTCCCCATTATTTCATTCTTTTTTGTAACATTCGAGTCTGCTATCTCCATTTCTTTAAATACCGCGAATGAATTTACCATCTGTGTACATGCGCCACGTAGAAATTTGATCCCCACGACGTGTTTCGCATTCGAGACAAGAGTTATTTCCCTATCATCCCAATTCATGCATATAAAGTCTTGCAGTCTTTGACAGAAATCGCAGCGTTTTCAGTTGTTTCCAGATTACACAAATTGCAGATTAAGTGAGAATTTGGACCCATGGCCATCATGCTATCCATTAATTAGCGTAAAAAGAAATACCCACACAAATTCTTTCTTTATTTATTTATTTTTATTTCTTTCCTTTCGATGGTCGAGGGTTTTCTGACCTTTGCGTTTTATGACCTTCTTCCTGCCTTGTTTCCAAATTTCTCGAATGCAACCGTATTTCGTTTTAAATATATCCGTTAAAACTGGTGATAATTTATGTAAACTCTATTGCACTTTCTTAATTTTAATGAATTTCACTTTATATATTATATGCACGGATTCACTGATACTTTATACACTTTCAAGTGGAAACAGAATAAACCGCCGAGTAGTTTATTCCCTTCTTATTTGGGTGTTAATACAGAGAAAGACACAGCACCTCCATTCACCACAAGGTAGGTACAAGCAATATAACGATATAACGATATTATATATATAAGTTATATATATATACAGTATATATATATATATATATATATATATATATATATATATATATATATTGTATATTCCAAATGTTCTTATCCTTAACACATACACACCAAGGTGGAACCAAACTTCATCACAGAAGAAAGTTGCAGCTAAAACGAATAAAGTGCTCAAACCGGTGGCAATACTGCAGTCTATTTTCCTTGTCAGGCCCCTTCAACTCATGGACAGCTTTGACACGACAGGGGTAAAAATTCAAGCTTCTTGCGGGTTCTGTAGATGGAGTTTTTTTTTCAGTTCAGTCTCCTGTGACATCCGCATTACAGATTTTCTGAGGGAAGCAAGCCATTCCTGTACGTGATCCAATAGATCAACGTCCTGAGTAACCACACTCGGGCGTCCACTATTTTTCTTATCATCTTCAGCCAGTCTCCTGAAATCTTTCTACTAAACGAGAAACTGTGTTTTTGTGTGGTGCTTCTACACTCGTAAATTTACGTGCAACATCTGCTTAATACTGTTTCAACGATTTTGTGGCAAAATGCGTTTCAACAATACACAGCAGTTGTTGTTTTGTGAACGACATTATTAACAGCGAAGCAAATTACTTGCCGTGGACTTGCTTAATCTAATTTTAAGCTCAAGTCTATTTCTAGTTGGCATATTCCTCGCATGGCGGAAGCACGTTACATGAACAAACAAAATCGAATTTCATAATGTCGACGTTCAACCTTATACAAGTATAGTATATGGATTTCACATTTCAAATTATCATACATTCCAGTTTTTCAATAAAAATTACTAACCTAAACTAATCAGATCTCTCCTAATGTACCATAATCTAACCGGGCATAATGTAACCTAATCTAATCCAACCTAACCTACCCGGGCATAATATAACGTAACCTAACCGAGCATAATGTAATTTAACCTAACTCAACATAACCTAATCGGGCATAATGTAACCTAATCCAACCCAACTTAACCAAACCAAACTTAATTTAAACTAACTTTTTGAAGTCGACATTATACATGTCAACATTGTGCAGATCGACTTTGTTCCGCTACCCGGCGATAGGCTAGGCCATAGGACCAAGCCTATTCTAAATTAGGTTAGATTTTGAAATGTTATGCTGCATTCTATTATTTAATCATGAATTTATCACTTCTTGTTTTGGGTTTCGAAACTTTTGGGACTATATACATACTCTCTCTCTCTCTCTCTTTATATATATATATATATATATATATACAGGGTGAGCAAAAGTCGCGCATCATAGGAATTTTCAGTGTTCATTATAATATATTATTTTTTCTTTTAGGTAGGGGATGACTGCGAAATTAACAACAGACGAGAGAGTGAGTTTGGTTTTAATATATGGAATACCAGGTACAACAAATCAATAAATTGGTACAAAATTTTAATTCTGTACCGATTCATCAATTTATAGTACCTGGTATACCACGCATTAAAACCAAGATCACCCTCTCGTCTATTGTTATTTTCGTAGTCATCCCCTACCTAAAAGAAAAAAAATGATATATTATAATCAACACTGAGAATGCCTAAGATGCGCGACTTTTGCGCCACCCTATATATATATATATATATATATATATATATATATATATATATATATATATATATCCCTTATTTTATCTATTGAAGAGAGAGAGAGATAGAGAAAGATATAGATAGATAGATAGATAGATAGACAGATTGTGTAATATATCTTAACATGTATCTTTAAAAGAAGATTATTGCCTCTTTTATCCTGTCTGGAAAAGCAGAAACAAGAAGCGAGCCTTCGAGAGAGAGGCTTTCCTTGTTACTTTCTCTTCTATTTATTAACCCGACAGCATCCATTCTTTTCCATTCGATTTTAATACATTCACTCGCCTTCACTTAATTACTTCAAAGGGAAAATGAAAGGAATTTTTCATACCTTTATTCCCTTGATAAATTACACTTGAAGATGCCGAACTTGCTTTTACTTATATATATATATATATATATACTGTATACGCGCCTCGGTAGTGTAGTGGTAAGCATCGCTAACTACGAATCCATCGGCCCCAGGATCGAGACTCTGTGACGACAGGCGGCGCGCAGCAAAACCCAGCTGTTCATCCTTCTACGCAATACAAAAAATTGGTTGGTAGATAAATGGGTACCCTGGGTAACCTAGTGGTTAAGACGCTGGGATGCTGATTGGGAGGTCGTGAGATTGAGTCCAGGTGGGGACTTTGTAATTTCTGAGCCCCCGTGGTGGAGCGTGGTTCGGATTCCATGTTAAACTGGAGGTCGAAAGTGGAGCGACAAGCTAGACCTTCGTCAAAATGAACAACTCGTGCGGAAGCAAAACCAAGGTTAACCAAGGTGTGTATATATATATATATATATATATATATATATATATATACAGGGTGTTTATAAAGTCTCTATCTATTTCGTTGAATTAACGGTTTTTATTTATTTTTGTTGCAGAACCCTATGAAAATTAATGTACAAGAACGGGTGATGGTAGTGACACTTCCAATTAAAGGAAAGAAATGCAAAGAAATTAGAGAGAGGTTTGAAAGAACATTTCACAAGCCAGATCCTCCAGACAAGACAATTCGTGATTTGCTTAATAAATTTAAAAGAACGTGATCTGTTCATGATGAGTCAAGATCTGGACGGCGAAGTGTCTCTGAGCATGCTGTAAATGCGGTATGTAATGTTATCGATGAACATCCAAGCATGTCAATTCCCACCACATCACGTAGACTCGGGATACCCAAATCAACTGTCCACAAAATTTTGAAATCGACGTTGAAGAAGAGAAGTTATCACATTCAGGTGCTTCATGACTTACATGAAGAGGATTATCCAAAGAGAAGTGCAATGTGTGCCGATCTTGTTGAACACATTCAGAATGAAAATTTAATGGACCACATTCTCTTCGGTGATGAAGCAACTTTCCACACGTGTGGAAAGGTTAATCGCCATAATTGCCGCATATGGGCTAATGAAAAGCCAGTTGATTTCTATCAATGGGAACGAGATTCTCCTAAAGTTACTGTCTGGTTGGGTATGATCAAATCTAAGATTTATGGGCCCTTTTTCTTTGCTGAAGCTACAGTTACAGGTAGGGTTTCTTTACCGGGATCCCGGTAGATTTTTAGCTAATTTAAATTTCCCGGGAAATTCTCCCTGTCCCGGGAAATCCCGGGATATTTTCTTAAAAATTTAATTTTGCTTATTTTGTGTTAAGACTGGGAAATTTTGCTAATAGTAAGTTTAATTAACCCATAACTTGTCAGAATACGTTTGTATTTGTTAGTTTTAAGCTTGCTTAGTTTTTTGTTTTTTTATTTCAGCTTGTTATGGCATGTCACAGATTGTCAGTACTTGTCAGGACCTGTAATATCTTGCGTAATTGCGCTGATGCTGTCTTAATTTGTCACCACGCTCAGTAGCTCCAGTAACTGCATTACGCCAGGTTGTGCATTGTGCAAGTGTCACACTTCCTTTATATTGTGAGTATTTGTGACTCAAGATTCTTTGTAGTTCCTATACTAGCCTAGTACTATATATATATAGTATGTTTTAATTTATTTTGTTCGAAACGAACCCCTTCAATCAAGAATGTCAGAATCATTTGCTTGGAAATATTTCGTGAAGGATTCGAAACTAGAATTTGCAACCTGTAAAGAATGCAAAACTCAAATAAAGTGTAAAGGTTGGTCTACAAGCGGTCTTATCAGACATTTGCTTAACAAGCATAATATTAGCAAGTTATCTGTTACTAATGCTAAGCGCACAGCCGAGGAAAATGGAGCAACTAGTAGCAAGCGACAAACCTCTCAACAAACCTTAACATCGTTTTTCATTAAGAAAGAAACATGTGAAGAAATAGTAACAAAACTAGCCACTCTAGATGGCATCTCTATCAATTCTATTACAAAAAGTGAGTTCATCAGAAAATCATTGACAGACAGAGGATATACTTTACCAAAAAATCCATCACATGTAATGGATCTCGTTCATTCGCAGTACAAACAAATAAAAGAACGCTTAAATTCTGAAATTACCAGCCAAATGAATGCAGGATCAAGGTTTAGTTTATCCTTAGATGAATACACCTCACTAAACAATCGCCGGTATTTAAATATTAACATACACAAAACTGACGGAACATTTTGGAACTTAGGAATGGTGAAGATTTCTAGTACTCTACCTGCTGAAACTGCTGTTGAAGTAATCAAAGAAAAGTTAGAGGAATTTCATATTTCTTTAGAAAAACATGTGGTGGCTTATGTTACTGATGGTGCAGCTATGATGGTGAAATTTGGAAGGCTAATTGAATGTGAGCATCAATTGTGTTATGCACACGGAATCCACTTAGCGGTATGTGATGTTTTGTACCAGAAGTCAACCACTTCACTTGCAATCACTCTTTCTGAAAAAATTCAAACTGAAGATGACGAACATAATGACAACATAGATGAAGATGGAGAAGATTTCAATCATAGTATTGATTTTGAAAGTGTTTTGTGTGAGCGCTTTGATGAGGATCCGTTCGAGATAGATATTTCATTTGGATCGCACGACACTGTAGGTAAAGAAATCAACGTGTCTCAAATCATCAATAAAGTCAGAAAAATAGCAAAAAAAATTCGCAAATCACCTTTAAAGAATAACATCTTACAAGGATATGTTCAATAGGAACAAGGAAAAAGTTTGCATCTATTGCTGGATTCCAAAACCAGATGGAATAGTCTTTTAGCCATGCTGGAGCGATTTATCAAAAAAGGTCATCCGTATCGAAAGCTCTCATCGACTGCAATAAAGATATGGACAATTTTGACCTTGACAAACAAGAAGTTGCTGTAATTCGTGACATTGTGGCATCGCTGGAGCCATTAAAAGTTGGAGCAGAAAAGCTGGGCAACAGAGAATCGACTTTACTTTCATCAGAAGGTGTTTTTTCTTTCATTTTGAGCGAACTAAATCAACTAAACACACCTTTTTCAAAAAAACTAAAGGAGTCGTTCATTCGACGCATAACAGAGAGAAGAAATGAGAACTTGACTGGCCTCATACAATACCTCAATAGTGGAAAGAATTATAAAAAGGTCGCAACTTTCGCAAGTGACAGAAGTTTGCCAGCCTTACCAACCAAGTCTATGTTAATTTCATCAGCAAAGCAGATGTTAGATCGCCTTTTTGGAGTACCTGCTGATTCTACCTCTAGTGAGACAGATGAAGATAATGATGTGCAAGAATCAGCTGTCCCTCAGTCATCTTCGATGACTCTAGCTGAAAGGCTTGATGCAGCTATTAAAGCAGCCGAGGTAGAGAAATCAAGAACACTAGACAGCAAAGCAAGCGCTGCAAAGCACCTTAAAAAGGAACTAGAGATCTTCGAGGCTACGGGCGAAAAAAACGCAGAACATCTCTCTTCTCTTGAATGCATTAAAGACGATTCCACCCACGTCAATAGAATCGGAAAGGGCATTCTCAGCAGCAGGACTTTTCGTGACTAAAATGAGAACAAGATTGAGTGATCGAAGTATTGACCATCTTTGTTTTTGGAATCGTACTATAAAAATTCACAGTGATAATTTTTTTGGTTGAATTCATTGAAGTTCTTTGCAATTTGAAGGTAATTTTTATTTTTTCTTTAAATTTTCTAAGCAATTCAAAGGCAATTTTTTTTCGTTGTATTCATTAAGTTTTCAATGAAACGGAGCAATTTTTTATTTGTGAAAATTTTCTATGTAATTCAAAAGTATTTTTTTTAATACATATTTTTCACAGCAATATTATTTTATTTTGCCCATCATGGAGATTGCAGATCTTATTAAATGACTATAAAAAAAAATAAAAATAATTATACCCCCTCTTTTCTAGGTTAATTTATTTTATAATATATTTTAAATATAATTAATTATATCCCGGGATTTCCCGGGATCCCGGGAAGGGAATCATTTTTATCCCGGAATCCCGGGATAAGCAAAAGGCCGGGAAATGAGAAACCCTAGTTACAGGGCTTATTTATCTGGACATGCTTCAGCAATTCCTGGAACCCCAGCTTCATTCAGATGGCATTTTAAACACCGTCGTCTTTCAACAAGATGGGGCACCTTGTCATTACGCAAACATTGTTCGGGAGTACCTAAATGAACGATTTCCAAATCGGTGGATCGGACGTGGAGTCAACAGGCCCTGGGCGGCTCGATCTCCTGACCTAACGCCCTTCGATTTCTTTGCATGGGGCTTTATCACATCAAACGTCTATCAAACGAGGGTTACAGATCTGCAAGATTTACGTGCTCGTATCGTAACATCAGTTACAAAAATAACCCCTGTCATGCTCCAAAATGTGTTCCGCAATGCTGCTGACAGATTCGAACTCTGTAAAGATACTGATGGTGCTCATGTAGAATCATATGCTTAAGTATTCATTAAATGTATGCCTTCTATTATATTGTTATTGAATTTTACCCTTTTTGCTACGTTTTCACTGAAATAGATAGGGACTTTATAAACACCCTGTATATAAACTGGAAAAAGTAAATAACGAGAAATTAAGACATTTGAGCCAGAGATGCTTGGACTTGAGGTCAGTGGTACACGAGACCAATGAACTAGCGATTCAATCCCCAAAACAGTGAAATTTTTAGTTTTTATACGTCCTCGTGACTCACTCGTTTTTAATAACTTTAGGCATGATTCATTTAATATTCGGGATATCATTTTTGTAGAATAATTAATGGATAAACTTTTATCATTTTGCAAAATACTGTTCTCAAATTTTACTGGGCCAGGCATTTCCTGTCCTATTCAGTCCTGTGCCGATGATTTCACTTTTCTCCACCTCCTTCGCAAAGCGTTCCTATCATCAGTCACTCCATGATTTGCGTAGGGTGGCTATGGTGCACCTGACCTCTGATTTTTCTACTATCTCAGACTAGGGTAGAGTAAACCTTGTGGCTTTCAATGTCTCAAAAACTCAGTTCCTTCATCTGCCTACTCGTCACAATCTTCCACATGACTATCCCCTTATATTTTTGCAATACACAACTCAATCCTTTCTCTTCTCTTAACATTCTTGGTGTTTCCTTTTCTCGTGATCTTTCCTGGAAAGATCACATATACTCTCCTTCTAAAACAGCTTTTAAGAGGTTAAGTGTGCTGTACCGGCTCCACAGTTTCTTCATCCCTATTCAGTTGCTCTGTCTGTACAGGGGTCTTGTCCGCCCCTGTATGGAGTACGCTTCTTATGTGTGGGGTGGCTCAACCCCCACAGTTCTACTTGATCGGGTGGAATCAAAGGTTTTTCGTCTCATCAATTCTCCGCCTCTTATTGATTGTCTTCAATCCCTCTCTCTTTGTCACAATGTTGCCTCACTTTTTCTTTAGTATCATTATTATAACGAACACTGCTCTTTTGAACTCTCTAACTGCATGCCTCCTCATTTTTGGAGAGCACGCAGTACCAGACTTTTTACACATTCTCGTTCCTTTTCTGCCCAACTCCCTAATGCAAGGGTTAGTCGGTATTCTCAATCATTCATCTACTCAACCGGTGAACTCTGGAACAATCTTCCTCAATCCATCTTTCCCCCCTGTCTGTGACCTCCAATCTTTCAAACGCATCGTGTCCAGGCATCTCAAACCTTGGACCTTAATGCTGGGTCTTCTTTCTTTAACAGATGGGGGGGGGGCGCGATTGTGCGGGCATTCGACCTCGGAACCTTCTTTCCTGCATAAAAAATAACGCGACAACTGTTAATAACATTTAAAGTATAAAGTGTTGCATTATTGATGGGCGAAAACTTAATTTTTTTACTTTCTCACTTAATAACTATGGCGTAAGTTTTGTTAAATGCCGTACATTATTATAATAATTACTGTATGTAATCACTGTATAACATTTGAAAGCGGATCTGAAGAAAGGTTTTTAGGCCACTTTTCCAT